>OZ010787.1:606168967-606381967 GCA_963932465.1 Maratus speciosus
TTGAAAAATTTGAAACACCATGACAAATTAGAAGATGCAAATCGAGTCTCCGACATCAGCTACAGGTACGAAATTTTATTTCTTAAAATTAATGACATATTTTGACAGTGTCTGATATTAGCATTATTCGAAAAACAAATATCATTAAGGAAGACTGAGTGTCTTACCTTTTGAGTTTGCTGTCTTTAGAAATTCATTATAGCCAGAGGACTAACATTTGAGGTTAATGATTACAATTATGTTAAACATCTATTAACACTTAAACACTTTAAAATAATAAAAAAGATCTTTCAAACACTTGGCGTAATTTTGTTTTTGAATTGGGGAATTATTTCGAAAAATGGATTAACGGTCTTGAGATATCCAATTTTCAAGGGTTAAAACAATAGTAACCGATCAAATATAGCAAAGATCACCTATTAAAATACAAGAGTATTTTATAGATAATCCCCAGAAAATTAAAAATGTAGATGTAATTACAAACAAAAGAGATGATTATGAGGAGAGGCTGTAAGGCAATGTAATATCAAGCCAATAAATAAAAATTCATACAACTTTAAGGATAGAAGACCAAAAATGCACAAAGATGGTAATTTCTAATCAATATTTCATCAAGAACACCATAAAAATGACAATAACAGCTAAGCTGATGAGTTTGCTCAAGACTCTACCCACAAACCATCAAAGTTACCACTGCTAATATTCTAATTTTCTATTATGGATAAAGGTTAACTTCAATACTTCTGCAATGATCCTAAAAAAGGATGTGATTAGTAAGCTAAATTTAGTGATAAATGAAGAAGTTAAAAATGTTAGCAAGTGCAATAATTTTCAAATAGATCATATTGGAATTGTTGAAAAATCAAATAATGTTGCCAATTATCATGATAAAAAAAAAAAAAAAAAAAAAAAAAAATACTGCAAACAAATAATTCACAAGAGCAAAAAACAAATATTAAAGTCATAAATGAAAAGAGTTCAAAAAATAATTTCAGGATTATTTTGGCATAAAGTTGGCTAAAGTTTGTCTAAAAGTTGATAAAATTTATCTAAGATTAAATCAAAATATAAAAAAGAAATAAAAGTTAAAAAAATATTATCAAGAAACACAAGAGAATAAATTAATATTGAGGAAGAAAATAATAATAAAAACGAAATTTGGCAAAATCTTTAGGAAGCATAATTATGATTATGGAAATGGCATCAAATGACATTATCTAAAAAACAATATTTTGGACAAAAGTCACAGGCGCTTTAGAGTATAGAAATAGTGGTGAACAAAGAAATTTGTCAGATATACAACTGGGAGAAGTAAAAAGGCAAAAGAAGAAAAAATCTTTAAAATTTGAGAAAGAAAAAACAAAAGTTAGAATGAGAAAGATTGCAACAGAAAAAGGTTGAATAGCATAAAAGATTTTGGATTTGTAACATATTTTTTGCATAAAGAGAATCGTAGTCAACATGGTCAATTATTAGATCTCGTTACTAATTTTGATTATTATGGAAGAAATGAAACGGTACAGAAGAGGTGATAGAGTTGTAGAAGTAGTAGAAATAATTTCAGCCAAAAGAAGAACATTGTAGAGTCAGACATTTGAACTCTCTAAGAGAACTGTGCGTATTTGATTTTCATCTTTTGTTTTATTTTATCTTTTGAAAGCCATTGTGTGGTATCCAAATTCTATGAAATGAAGTAATAACTAACAAGATTGCCAGTATCATCAGGATGACTGAGAATGTAGGAATGAGGATGAACAGCAATGTTCATACAAAAAGTATCAACTCAGTAACATATAACAGTCCATGGACTGTGATAAATTCATAAATTAGTGAGAATTCATGATCCACGAGAATGGAATCGGATCAGTGGTAAAAGTACATCAACAGAGCTTGACTGAAAGAAGATGGGATACAAAACTCAAAAGCTTGCAAAATTTAGCTACAAAAAAAAAGAAGTAAAAGTGCTCTCTTTATTTATTCTTTATTGAATAGGCAAAAGACCACTATTAACTCTTTGGTAATCATCTATTTACATATTAAACTGTATATTTTATGTCCTATTAAAGGTTTGTATTTGTCTTCGTATTTGAGTGTGATCTATGTTGCGGTAATTTATCAACGTTAATCCCACATATATATCAAAATAAAACTTAAGTCATGTTTACTTATTGTACATTCATAACAACACAAAAAATATTCCTTTAAAGCTTTATTGGGCTTTTAAAACAAATAACAACATTTGAGAGAAAAACCTAAGCTGGTTTTAATATTAATATTTTCATTTTAGGGTGCACTGCTACTCCGCTCCCCTCAGTTTCTGAAATTTACCTCTCTGCCTATTTTCCTCATTTGTAGGGTATAATCCCCCTCTATAGGAAATGGAAAACAGAAGGAAATATTTTGCAGTTTCTAGTTCAACTCTGCATATCCTCTAATATTTGACTTGCTTCAATTTGAAACATTAGAGGAAAAATTTTGAAAAAAAAAATTATACAAATTTGATTTTATTAATGTTTTGTATAAAGTAAGATAAAACAAGCACTTTTCCTTAAAGTTATTTTTTCTCTTTAATAACACACACACACATATATATATATATATGGGGGAGAGTGGTGTTCAGTGGGTCTAAGAACACAGTGGACTACCCCTAATATTTTATTTATTTATAATTTTTTAAAGCTTCTCTTTTGGGCTAATTGATTGCAGCACAGGATTGATTATTTATAGCCTTCAAAGAACACGGTTAGGTCAGAATGAACCATTTTATACTGACTGGTTGTTTTGAACTTCTAATTGTAAAAATTTTCATCATAATATTTTCTTTATTTAGTAATTAAACGTTACAGATAAATAAGATAAAACAGCTTTTTTTTAAAGGTAAGATACATGTTTTCATTTAATTTTAAAGTCATTATGCTTAAAAGAAAGCTTTAAATAATATTTTTATCAGAAAGTATTGAACTTCAGTATGAAGCACAGTGGACAACCTACTGCTGGGATACAGTTGTCTACAATACATTCTGCTGCTGTAACATAGAATTTTCAAAATATTTAATAACTGCTTATTCTCTATAAAGAAATATTATTTTAAAGTTGTGATTTAACTGTAAAACAAAGTAAACAAAGAAAAATGACTATTTAACACAGTAAAAAATACTTTTGTTTGTATTTACTGCTTTTGAAAAACATAAAAGTAACCTAGTGACAGTAGCCTGTTATTACTAAAACAATTTCTGCCAAGTTCTGGAATTTTATTATTAAGAGGCTACTTCAGTCAAATGAAAAGACCCGTTCGCTAATGCTAATCCTATGGAAGAAATTTATAACGATATCTCGGTTGCATTACAATATTTTTAAATAATTTTTTTTGTATTGGATAGCTGAGATCGATCTGTATGCAGGCCGTTTTTTACTTTTTCGATTTTTATTACAAATTTTTTTTATGAGGATGCTTTCAGTTTCAAAACCGGTTCCGAAAATGAAAGCGTCCTCATTAAAAATATCTGTGAACAAAATAGAAAATGTAAAAAATGGCCTTTGTACAGTTCGATCTCAGCTATCCAATGCAAAAAAAATCATTTAAAAATAATGAAATGCAACCGAGATATCGTTATAAATTTCTTCCATAGGATTAGCATTAGCGAACGGGTCTTCTCACTTGACTGAAGTAGGGCCTTAATTTTAGATTCAACACCCCCCCCCCCAACCCAAAAGCATCTCAGGAAAATTTTAGGCTTTTTTAATTTGTGGCACATTTTTTTTACTTAAGAACTTCACTTTGTTTGCAAGTCCTTGTGTCTTAATTTCTTATTATTTAAGTTTTTTTTTGTGTGTGTCTTTTGTTTCAAAGTGTTACTTGTAAATTGCATTATTATGTTATTTTGAAAGTAAAGAGGAATTAGATTAATGAAAATAGATTTATATTGTATTTCAAATAATACTTAAGGCTGTTCTTCACTCCTCTGCTCAACAAGTGCAAAATGTTTTGACATATTTATAAATTCATTTTTTAATGGAAAGATATAAAATTGGAAGGCCTGACTATGGAAGCGATTTGGAATCGAACTGTGTTTTCCATTTTTTGATAAATAAATTACCTATTGAGTTATAAGTTATTTTGATCACGTAACAGATGTTTTTCCCTTTTTGCTGACTGGTTATTCTTCTTTCGCATGGAAATTCAGCTCAAAATGCCCACTTTGACAATATTTTCTGAAAGATCTATTACGTTTGAGAAAAAAAAAACGGTAAAAACCATTCAATTACATAGTTTCTAAACAACAACACTTGCTAGTTTCATTCATTTCCGAAGAAAAATAAATTAAAACTTATGTCATAAAGTTGCCCTTTTGGATTTGAGAACAGCCTTAATAGCAGACCACTGTGCTACTGTGGGTCCCGGAGCGGGGAATAGCTGCCTCAGAAGCGGGGCATACTAGTCCACTTTACAGATGCATAAAAATAAATTTATTTTGAAAAATGCATTGGAAACTATGTTCTTATAAAATTCTGAAGCATGTAAAAATGTTCAGGGAATATTCAAGAATATTTTCAGGTAGATTGGATTTTCCGTTAAAGAGAAAAAGAATGTAAACTGCAAAAGAGGCCCACTATGCCCCAGTCTCCCAATAGACACTGTGTTTTTGACAACTAGGTTTTCAATTTACAGAGATTCAAATGTACTCTATGCAATTAAACTTTTAATGTCAATTTTAAATGAAAATACAAAGTAAAATTTTAATTTCAACAAAATGTTATGTATTACTAGAGTCACTTCTTTTCTTCTTTCTTTTCTCTTTTTTTAAATAAATAATTATAAAATTCTTCAATATTGGTAATATATCTTAGCTTTCTATGTCCATCATTGCCAAAGCTTATGAAATACATGCATGAAAATATAAAATTGCATTGACAAAATTAAAAAAATTATTCACAATTGTTGTATTTTGCCTGATTTTTAGTACATTTCCTATGCTTACAGTTTACAACAGTTAAATTTTAACAATTTAAATTTTTTTCTTAATTCTGTATGATAAAGTAGTCTCAAGCTTTTCTTTTTTCTTAGTTAGGCTAAGTATTTTCAAAAGTTGATGTGACTGATTCGATATCTTTAAAATTTTCACTTCTCCAAGTTGGCCATTGTCTTCAGGAATTACATATTCAATAAAATATCTACAGTACAGTTATTAAAATTATTCATTAAGAAGAAAGTACAATTTGAAATACTGACTTTGAAAGAATGTATAATTTTAATTCAAAGTATACTGCAAGTGCAATACTAAATATTTAAATTTATATAATCTAATTTTATTCTTATATTGTAATCTAGAACATTGTTATGGCATGTATATATAATCTAAAGTAGGGGTGCACAACCTTTTTAAGAGAAGGGCCACTTACAAAAATATCTGAGTTTTCGGGGGCCACATCAGTAACACAGAAAGAATACTATTTTGGGAAGGTGGGGGTATCTGTGGCCTATAAAAAACAGTTTCAGAGGGGTGGAAGTTTTACCCCTTTAGGTTCCCCTCCCAGTTAACATACCCAGTTCAGTGTGCAAGTATATATCAACAGTTTATCTTTGTATATATAACAAAGATATAGCAAGGATTATTTTCAAGGAGTGAAAATATTCCTTGACTTTATTCGGGGTAGTAAATTTTGCTCTATTAAAAGTGCTTAAAAAAAAAAAAAGGCATGAAAGTGGCTAGTGCTGAAAAAAAGTGAACTTTATGAACGAAGTTAAATTGACGAAACTCCATATTTTTCTGCAGCCGATCAACAAAACTCAAGATTTTTTCTGCGCCTGATCGACAAAATTCGCGATTTTTCACACCTTATTAACAAAATTCGCTATTTTTCCACCCCCAGTGAACGGAATTCGCAATTTTCCCATGCCCAATCAACAGAACTCACGATTCTTAACTGACTGACGAAATTTTCAATTTTTTCCCGTGGCAAATTATCAAAATTCAAGATTTTTTCTTGCAATAAACTGCTGAAACTTGCGATTTTACCGCAGCCGATTTACAAAATTTGCAATTTTTACACACTTCATTGACAAAATTTGTGATTCTTCGTCTTCCCAATCCCGATCGAGAAAATTCGCAATTTTTCTGCGAATGATCGACAAATTAATGATTTTTCCACGTGAGATGGACAGAATTCGCAATATTTCCAAGCCCAGCCAACAAAATTCGCGATTCTTAACTGACCGACAAAATTTTAATTTTTTGTCTTTAAAAATTGGAATTTGCAAGTTTTTCTCGCGATAAACTGAGGAAACTCGTGATTTTTCTACAGCCGATCAACGAAATTGCAATTTTTTTCAAAATTTAACAACAAAAATTCGCGATTTTCCCATGGCTGATGGACAGAACTTGTGATTTTTTCGTGCTCGATTAACGAAATTCGCGATTCTTAACTGACTGACGAAATTTAAATTTTTCTCCTATGGCAAATTGGTGAATTTCGCAACTTTTTCTCGTGATAAACTGATAAAACTCATAATTTTTCCACAGCCAATCAACGAAATTTGCGATTTTTCTGTTCCCAATCAACGAAATTCGTGCTTTTTCCAAGCTCGATAGACAAAACTCGCAATTTTCCCTTTCCAGATCGCCGAAACTGGAGATTTTTCCACACCCGATCGACAAAACTCGCGGTTTTCCGCGCCTAGTCAACAAAATTAGCATATCTTAAATGATTGACGAAATTTACGACTGAGGAAAGTAGCAACTCGGGGATTTCCTATATTGATACAAATGGTATCGGCCAGAGTTGGGCAAAATACACCGAAAAATCATTTTCGATACAAAATACAAAATACATTGGTTTTAGAGCCTAAAATACAAATTACAAAATACTTTTCAAAATTATAAAGTTCCAAATACAAAATACATGTATTTTCAAAATACATTTAAAATAACAAAATACATTTCGAAATTTAAAAAAATTATTGATTCAAAGTTTTTTTTTTTTGAGGTAATTTTACAGTTTAAAGGAGGGGGGGGGGGGAGCATTATCATGGTTTAAAAAAAAAAAGGGTGTCGCAACGAGCTACCCAACTGGTTGTGAATAAGTCACTGAATTAAAATTACTTAAACATTCATAACACATTGAATATCTTCATCATTTATATTATAAAACTATATTACATTTATTATTGTAAAATTATTTTCTTGATACATGTTCAATTAATTTAAAAACCAAATATTAAACAATTTGAAACTCTCTGTACAATGAACATTAATCTCGGTTTTCAAACTTTTAATACGTAAATAACAACATCAGTTAATAATGAATAAACGCCTTTGACTATTATTAGTTATAAAACTATACAAAATAATGTTTCAATAATAATTTCGATTTTATTTCAAACAAACACATGCACAGCACATACCCACATATACATAATGATATGTTCTTGTAAGATGTATGTGCTTGTGATTAATTAAATTAATAACATATTTGTATATACATATGGATACTATATTAATTGGCTAAAATTTCCATTTTCGTTTTCTATTGAAACTCTAAAAATAATCAAAATAAAGTTTTGGACTGAAAAACTTACTCAGCTAATTTATATCTTCACTGTGTTAATTATTTTACAAAGAATCTATATTATGAAGCAAAAAAGATGCCCGTGAATCTACATTATAAAGCAAAACAGATGTCCGTGAATCTATATTATAAAGCAAAAATGATGTCCGTGAATAACTCGAATTTCATATCAATAGTCACCAACTAGTGGAATAGAAAAAAAGTACTTTCGAACGCGATTGCTTTAAAAATTGTATCGCAATTTACCCAGCTTTTAAGGATTTTTATAATAATTTTCAAGCTTGATTTTTTTAAAACTCATCTCGCAAATTTCGAGCGACGTATCATTATGGAAGATTAACCTTTGCACTTAAAATGACGATGCATTTCAGCATTTGTTTGTTTATGTGTAATATTCCATAACGAAATTGCCAATCTGGTATGTGGCTAATAAAAAAGTCTCATAAATGCTTTTTCGGTACAGTTGGTTGGAAATCCAAGAAAATATATTAAATTGAAAATATATATTAGTTTTCAATTAAAAAACGATTTCTGCCTATGTGCTATACACTGCGTAGTATATCGGGCATCTTTAATCTTACTGAGATAGCTGGTCTGTATTATAAAACAAAAGCATTCCCATGAGTAACGATGATGCCATATTGACGATGGCAACCATCTGAGTAATAATTTTATCTTTTTAACAAATCTATTAACGTCTAATCATTGCCCTTTTTGAAGTTTCACACCATCGAATAGAGAAAGAATGTACTTTCAAATTGAATTTGTTTGAAAACTATCTTAATTTATGGATTTGTTATGGTTTTTAAAAAAAAAAAGAGCATTATTTAGAAAAAAATCTATATCGCGTGCGGCCTGATTGCAGAAGATTTACCTGTATGCACTTAAAATGGTGTAAATAAGTTTATAATTTGTTCCTGGGTAACATTCAATAACGATATTAAAATTCATAAAAAATAAATACAAATGTAACCGACATATAATCGAACTACCGCTCAAATAAATAGAATAAAAAAAGCAGCTATAATTAGTGAATTCTTTGGCTATTAATATTTAACATATAACTAATGCGAAAGAACTGTTTTTAATAAATATCAATATGTAAATTATATGTATCAGTATGTAATTTTAATAAATATCATATGTTTTTAATAAATACATAATTCATATTTTTCATATAAAATTGTTTTTTGTATGTTGTTAGAGGAAAAAAATAAACATAAAAAATGTATTAGAGTTTTCAATTTAACTGATTTTCATCTATGTTTTGTACACCAAGTAGTATGTTCTGTATACCAGGAAGCCAGGGTAGGCTTCGCACGTGTCAAATAAAAAATGAAGTATCAAAATGTTTTGGAATGCAAAGTCACCGTGTAAATGCTTAACTATAATGAAGCCAAATCCGCATTTAAACATCTAATATCTAATATATGCTATATAAATACACAATATAGTTTAATGCACATTTGCATACCATGTAAATAAATTGAACTAATTTTATATTAAAGTTCAATCCAAATTAAATGTATATCAAAGGTATGGTAAATCATATTAGAACCTTGATTGAATGAATACTAAGAAACTAGGGAAAAAAAATCTTAAACTCGATATATGAGGGTATAAGACTAATACCTAACTTTCAATAGGTTTTGAAGTTTGTTTTATCATTCAAAAATTTAACCTATGATTGAAGATCTTGTTTTATACTTCAATTATTTTCCCTTATTTTTTTTTTCATTATTATTATTGACAGAACATTAAAAATATTAACCAACAGCATTACACTTCTAATGGTTTTTAAATAGGCAACTCCTGCCTATACATACTATACAACAATTTTTTGTAATTTTTCATTGAATGTTATGAATTATAAAAACTGTTTTTGTAACTAATCAGCAAAAATGCTTCTGCAGAAGCAAACATCCGATTCTTTAACATACTTATCGTACATCGTACCAAATGTTAAGCAATGTGTACATATAAACTTCCAGAAACGAATTTGAAAATTATTCAAAACAGACAGGCAGGTGTTTCCCTGCTGCAAATCTAGAATCTGCAGTTTAGAGACGACAGCTTGAAGTCGGGAGGAATGTATTTTGAGTATTTTCAAAATACAAAATACTTTGAAAAAGCATTTCAAAATACATTACCAAAATACATTTGCTATGAAGGTTTAAAATACAAAATACAAATGTATTTTGAAAATGTATTTCAAATACATGTATTTTCGATACTGCCCAACTCTGGTATCGGCCGGGTGGTTAATGAAATTCGCGATTTTTAACTATCTGACAAAATTTGCAATTGTTTCTCGCGGCAAATTGTGAATTTCATGATTTTTTCCTGCAACCTATGATCAAAAATTGTTATTTTTGACAATTATAAATTGGCAAGATTCGCAGGCTACAAGTTAACCCATCGCGGGCCACAGGTTGTGCATCCCTAATCTAAAGTATTGTAATTTACGTAATCTAATTTTATTCTTATATTGCAATCTAGAACAATGTTATGCAATATATGTATAGTCTACAATATTGTATTTTATGTAATTTAATTCATTCTAGACATTGCAATTCTGAATATTATTTTTCATCTAATGTAAAATAGTGTAATACGAAATAGTATTTTTTATATAATGCAATGTTTATTATTATTTTTTTTAATGAGTGTCAAACATAGTAGGATCCCTTAATCTGTAGGAATATATAAAATTGAAATGTTTGTCTGTGATTTTCAATAAAACACCTATTTATCTAAGTTCCTTTGAATATTTTGAACATGTGTAATCAAAAATAACTTTAAAAAAAAATTGTTGTCTGTCTGTCTAGAATAGGCTCAGACAAAATTGCATAACAAACATCAAACTTGTCAGGAGCATATAGAGAATGTTTTTGGTTACAATCTGCAGTCTGATTCTAATATCTGAAATAGTTTTTTGAGAAAGCATGTAAAAACCAAGAGGATAAATGAACCAACCATTATGGAATTTACAATGATTGAAAGGTCTAATTAAGATTTATACATGATAATAATTATATTTTTAGCTTATGACTTGTACATTTTAATTTAAAAATTGGATTCATAAGTATTATCCCAAAAGACTCGAAAGATCTTACACAATATCGATGTAATGGGTTACTATACAGCTAGTTAATGAAAACATTCATCTACATTTGCATTATTCTTCGACAATTTATCATGGACAGAATATAAATATATTTTTTCACTTTCTTACCCCCTTTTTTTTTGCATGCATGTACTTTTAGTATTTCTCATGTTTGTATTATGTAGTATATTGCACTCGTTAGAACTTTATTTAAAATTTTTATAAATAAATATACATGCAGATTACAGCGAGTACACTCCCTGTAATCTGCACAGGTTGGAACCAAGTATTTTGTCGATTATAGAATTTTACAGATTATAGGTCATTTCTTTGTTTACATTCTAATAATTGGAATTTATCTACAAACATAGTAATTACACTGTAAACAAATAATAGACATGAAAGAAAATGCTTTTTATATATAAAAAAAACTATATCTAATATTAAAAATACATTTAAGTGACATAATAATAGAAAATTAATAGAAAACATTTTCACTAAATTTCTACTTATTTTGAAATCTATCAAACATTGCTTTAAAGCTTTTAATGTATGCTTCACAATTTATGGGGGGGGGGGGGGGGAGAATCTACGCTACAAAACAAACTTCTTAACATAAAACCCTCCTTATGTATATTAACCATGAGTGAATCGTGTTTCTGTATATATTTATACAGGAATTCCCTTCCTTAGAAACAGGGGTGCCATTTTAAGAATTTCTGGAGGGGGGGGGGTCTTTGAGGGGCAAGGTTTGAAATAGGGTGCAAAATAGCACGATTTGCATGCAGAAAAGGAAAGTCCTGCATAATGAAAACTGCTCTGCAGTATTTCCCCCTGCAAATTCTTCCACAGACCTATGATTCTTCTGCAAGTATATTTTGAAATTTCTTGGAAGTCTGCAAATTTCTTTTCTTTTATGGAATTCTTCCAAATTAATTCGTGAAAAGATCGCAGAAAAAATTGAGAATTTCTTCAAACGATCGTGTAAAAATATCGGTATTTCGTCAAAGATCTCAGAAACAAATAGTGATTATATTCAATAGGTCGCTGATTTGAGCCTATTTTGCACGAGATTGAGCAAAAAATTACAAATTTCGATAAACTATTGAAGGGAAAAATTGCAAATTTCGCCAAAAGGTCGTGTAAACGAGTAGTGAGTATTGTTAATTGGTCGCGAGAAGATATCGAAAATTTTGAAGATCGGTTGTGATAAACTATCGCAAATTTCGACAAATGACCGTGTAAAAGAAAGTCAATTTCGTCAATTGATCGCAGAAGAAAATAAATTTCATCAAAGGATCATGGTAAAAACGTGAATTTTGTCAAAATATCGCAGAAAGAAAACGGAATTTTGTCAAATGATCAGTAAGGAAATGAAAATTCATCGAAAGATCATAGAAAGAAAACACTAATTTCGTTAAAGGATTGTAGAAAAAATCGCGAAATTTGTCAAAGGATCGCGGTAAAAAATGCGAATTTCATCAAAAGTTCATGATAAAAAGTGCAGATTTCAACAAAGAATCATGATAGAAAAATGTGAATTACGATTGTGGAGAAAAAATTGTGAATATCCTGAAACGATCATGGGGAAAAAAAATCGAGAATTTCATCAAAATTTACTGCGCTGGGCTAGAAAATTGGAACCAGGCTCCTTTTACAAAAAAAAAAAAAACACTGTGAAACGAGAAGAAACTCTAAAAATCGTATAAAAATTTTCAGAGGAAAAAATGTACTATATTGAGTTGAAAAAATGAAACCTTATTCCTTTTACAAATGTCAAAAGATGGCTGCGAAATACGAAAAACCAACCAACCTTCAGATTAATTTTAATTTTGTGTGCTACGATTTCTCATTTTCAAAGGTTGGCAGAGGTCTGCAAAAGTGAAATCCATTTACTCAAATTTGAACCATGCATTTATTAACAAAAACTTCTTTAAATCCTCTTGCTAATGTTTTTGTTTTTTTGTGACCTGGTTTTATTGGCAAATTACACATTTTAAAAGTTTTTATGAAAAGGAATTTTACGAAAAAGCCTATTTTATTAAAAGGAATTTTATGAAGGGACCTGTTTTATTAAAAAGAATTTTGTCAAGGGACCCATTTTATTAAGTTCATTTTTATAAAAGGGCCCATTTTATTAAATTTATTTTTGTGAAGAGGCCTATTTTATTAAATTTATTTTTGTGGAGGGGCCCTAAATAGGCCCCAAATTTTGCCTGGATCGACTCCTGTGTACCAAAATAAAAATAATAATTAAGGGACTTAAAAGTCAAAATTATTGGAGAATTGCTCTTATCCCCAATCTTCTTTCAGAGCAATTTTGATCTTTTTCAGCATCAGATTCTGTTTCTCTTGAACTCAACAGAGAAGATATTATTTGTGCATCAGTGACCTTTTTCTGACTGCAAGATTTCACCCTAGGTAACCACCCAGGTAACTAAATCTTCTTCAGATGCAGAACGGAGAAGATAAGCTCATACCTCTTTCACAAACTTCAATACAAGTGAACAAATGCATTCAGAATGTAGCAATCTAATAGTTATTTACTACAAGATATACAAAACATTTCCTTCTAATGAATGCAGAAATCCCTTGAAAATTTCTTAATAAACTTGATCATTCAATTTTTATTACAGTCAAAGCCTGTATCTGCCCTCATCTTGCTTAAGGCTGTTCTCAAGTTCACTGCTCAGTAAATGCAAAACTTTCTGATACAATACCGGACTCAATTTTAAATGTAAAAGTATAAAATTGGCATGCCTGACTGTTGGAAGCAATTTGGAATCGCAAATGACTTTTCCCTTTTTTGATAAATTAATTACCTATCGAGTTACAAGCGATTTTGATCACAAGACGTTTTTCTCCCTTCTTTGACTAGTGATTCTGCTTTCGCCTGGAAATTTGGTTCAAAATGGCAACTTTGATAGTATTTCTACAGGATCTTTTGCATTTACAAAAAAAAATTGGAAAACGTCTTTTAATTACACAGTTTCTGAATGACAACACCTGCCAGTTTCATGTGTCTTCGAACAAAAATGAATTAAATCTTATGTCATAGTTGCCTCTTTGGATTTGAGAACAGCCTTAAATGAAGAACTGTTTACAACTGAAATATATTGCGGATTGTAGGCGTTTGTGAATTAGAGGGAGTGGACTTTATAATTAGCTACACTGATTAACATTATTTGCATATGAAGAATCATATTTAAATTTAGAAAATGAACTCTCTTATAGGGTTCAGATTATTAGATAATTATGTGACTGAAACTGAAGTTCCAACACAAATCCAATGTACTCATTTAAAAGGTATTACAGTATTTCCTATAAATATTTTTATTTTTAAATTGAGTATCATCATTCTTTTACTTTCATGTTTTTTCCTAAAAATATGTAAGAAATTTTGAGGTGTGTCTTATATAATATTAAACAAGGTAATTAAATTAAATAAATAAATAAAGTAAAAATATTTTGGGTCAAATTAAGGAAACTAGTCTGTTGAAAAATAGCTCATGCTTTTCATATTCCTTCAAAAGAGTTGTCCCAGCAACTAGTAAAGCCATGTAAATAAATAAATAAATCACAGTTTCGGAGAAGGTATAAAAACAGCCATTCATCACTCCCTTCCACTTACTTGAGGACAAGAGGAATTGTTACATTTTTACTAGCAGTGTTTACCTACAGTACACTCTCAAATATGTGCATAGCTCGCAACTAGAGACTTTCAGAATTTTGCAGATTTTAGATCACTTTTTTATTTACATTTTAAAACCTCATCAGAATAGTCTTTTTTTTTATGAAATAACAATATGCTATGAATAGTAAATGCTAATAAAAATCAATATAGTTAATGTAAATACAAATAATTAAAAAACTTGTTATCTGAAGAATAATTTTGATAAATTACAGTTACTGTTTCAAATTAAAATTTAATCAATAGCAAAATATTAAAGAACATAGATATTTTATATTTTAATATATTTTCTTACAAATCAGCAGTTCTTATTCAATCATAAAAGTTTATGTAATTAGAAAATTCAAATATTTATTGCTTATTCTTGTAGCTATCACCTATTGTCTTATTTAAACAAATATTTTTCTTACTTCTAAATCGTCTGTATTCAAATTCAAACTGGCTACTTTCTGACAATTTCTAAATTCATTTTCACACATAACACATCGAATTGGCAGATGTTTTTATTCAAAAACGATTCAATTGAACAGTTTTTTACCATTTTTAGATAAAGGAAAAGGATCTTTCATAAAATACTGTCAAAGTTGTTATTTTAAACCAAATTTCCAAACAACAGCACAGGAAAGGAAAAAAACTGCTGTTGTGCAACAACTATCACTTATAACTCAAGATATAATTCATTTATTAAAAAATGAAAACAAGTGTCTATTCTAAATCACTTCAATAGACATGCCTGCAAGTATCATGCTTTTACATTTAAAAATGAGTCCATAAATGTGTTGGAAAGTTGTGCTGTTGAGCAGGGTTTTTTTTTTTTTTTTTTTTTTTTTTTTCAGAATACCCTTAAGGCAGTTCTTAAGTTCCCTGCTCAACAAAAGTGAAACTTTATGACTCATTTTTAAACATAAAAGCACAAAATTGGCAGGCCTGACTATGGAAGCGATTTTGAATCAAAATGAGTTTTCCCATTTTTTGATAAATAAATTACTTATAGTTATAAGCAATTTTGGTCACATGACAACAGGCTTTTCTCCTTTCATACAGAAAATCTGTTCAAAACACCAACTTTGACAGTATTTCTCAAGATCTTTTGCATTTTCCAAAAAATGGAAAACATCTTTCGATAACATAGTTTCTGAATGACAACACCTGAAATTTCATGTGTTTCCGAACAAAAATAAATTTAATAATGTGTCATAAAGTTGCCCCTTTGAATTTGAGAACAGCCTTAAATGTGGCCAGGGCCTGTAAAAGAGTGGGCCAACAGGGCCATGAACGGAAGGGCCTCAAATATTAAGATGCATGTGAATCTGATATTTGAAATTTATTTTGATATTTTTTACTAATTGTATTGTAATCCATATTTTGTTCTTCTTTTAAGATAAGATAAAATAAAAAATATATAACTATGTAAATATGCCTATACATGGAATATGTGGATTCTAAGGCATAGAAAATAATTTTTAACACTTTTCAACACAGTTCAAAAGAATTTATGAATTTGGTTTGTCAGTGTGTAATCTGGTAACTAACTCTCATAAATGTACCCTAAATGATATGTAATTTTTATATGTTATTGAAATATACTATAGGATGTCTGGTATTGAAAATGAAGTGTGAGCCTTTATAGTTAATTTACAGGGTAACAAAAAAAACTCCATTAGATTATGCTCTATGGGGAAAAATTTTGTGCCTTTTATTGATGTTACAATATTTCAAATCTAATGAGATTGATATGCATCACTGAAGTGGGCTACAACACATTTTCTTTGGAGTATAGAATACCTTGCATTTATAATTCATTCACAGGGATGCACAAAAAAATTCTGCTACATTATGATCTATGATAAAAATTGTTGGAGGTGCATTTTAATGATGTTATGATACTTCAAACATAATAAAATTAAAAAAGATCGCTGTGTTGCAATACAACACATTTTTAAAAGATAAAGCAATGGAAAGCATTTATTGTTTATTTAAAGGCATGCACAAAAGAATTTGTTACAGGACTGACTATAATCGATAACTGCTGGAAGTACTGTGGTATGCATTTTTAAACTTATCTAATTTTTAGTGTATTATGTGATGTGTATAAATTCTCTAGATCATATGCTGGACTCCATGAAAGAATTTGAATGCATTATTGGATATGGACACTGGACAGCAATAAATAAAAATAGATTCTTAGTGAGGTATACTTTTAATTGGCTTATTTAGATATCTCAATTCCTTTTATAAAAAAATTCTTAATAATATTATAATATTATGTTAGTGTTGGAAAGTGTTTCATGCCTGAAGCATGATTTTTTTTTTGTTCTTGTTTGTTATAGAAAGAGTGATATCAAACGAGTGCTGGGCCCTGAGTGTATGAAAAAAATATATATATTACAACAGAATGCTGGTGACATTATAAGAAAAATATAAACATAAAAGTTACATGCATTTAACTTTCAAATATGCTCTAAAAGAAAAAAACATCTCTCTCTAAAACACAAATCATTCAGAAATAATTTTTATACATAAAAGTATGAAATTTGCAGACATTACTATTCAAATGCTTTGAAATATAGATTTCTAATAGATAGATCCTTTATTCCAATATATACCATTAGGTTAAAATCAAATAGCATTTCAAAATGTTCTATAAATGAATTATATCTTTAGTTATAAACAACTGAGAACAATTTCCTACCATTGCTTGACTATTACATGTCTGAAATCTGCCCAAAAAAACCTTTTGCCTTTATAGATTTTATTTTTTCCTTTTGTCTGAATATGAATACTTGCAAATTTCATTCATTTAAGAATAAAAAAAACTTTCTGTAAAATCAGAAAGAAGCCAGTTTAGATTTGAAAACAGCTTTAAGAAAAATCAAAGAGAAAAAAAAAAAAAATACTTCAAAAGTATTATAAGAGAATGTCATAAGCATTACAGAAGAGTGCAAACTACATAAATGAGCAATTTCATACCAATTCAAAATAATTTTAATGCAAATTTTACATCACAATCTCAAATGTGGATGAAACTTACTACATCTAAGTAGTCTTCATATAGATTAAGAAATGTATATATATATTTTTTTTTAATTCCTATATGTTTTGAAGTTGCAGCTGCCAAAAAACATTAAAAAAAAATACCCAACTGTGACATATTCAAAATATTATTACAGCTTTCTTAAGCTTAAAAGATACAGACAGGATACTGAGAGTGCAAGCCAGCGAAAAAACAATTGAAAATTCCAAAATAATTACAAAATTAACATATGCGCTTCATTTATCCTCTCACCCAAGATCTTCAATGTTCAACCAATATTTAAAGTTTGCAATTTCTTGTACTCTGTTTAATTATTTATATTGGTAAGTCACCACTAGCATATGGTATACACCTGTGTATTTGCATAATTTATTCTATTTTTTTAAGCAATTTTTTTTTTAATAAATGTGATCTCTGTTATACTATTATTAGATATTAAAGACTATACTTCTTTAGCATCAAAATTTGACAGGGGTCTGTCCAGACTTTTTTCACAGGGTCCTGTTTTTGTGAAATTGTGAAGTTTTTCTTATTTTTGTGAAAATTCTAGTCATAATTTTGTGAATTTTAAATTATTGATGTCTTCATGTTCTATCCTTCATATATCAAAAGCTAAGTAATTTGCTCTTTGATGAGTTAACTGCTTACTTACAGGACAGATTTTATTTTTAAATGACTAAATTTGTGAAAAGTTCAATTTGAAGGTGAAAAAATTCTGTGAAAGGTCTATTTAAGATACAAATAATTTTGTGAAGGGTCCAGTTTTGGGATAAAATGTTTTGTGAAGGGTCCTGTTTGGGGATAAAAAAATTTGTGAAGGATCCTGTTTTAAGATAATTTATTTTGTGAAGGGTCCTTTAAAGGACCTAAAATTTACCTGTTTGATATTTAGGCTTTAAAGGGCATTGGCACATGGAGTATGCTGCACATGTCTTTATGTTACCACAATCCATCCATGTTATATTAATTCTAATGAAATTAGTCTTTCTTTAACAATTTGATGGTTTTTTTGCTTTTATACTTTTACTGGACATTGCATTAACAAAGATATCATTAAAAGTTGTTATTTAGGCTTTAAAATGTCTTGGTGCATACAGTACACAATCCGTGTTTTTATCTTACTACAAATCATCCATGTCTTTAAAGGTTAATTAAGCTAAATAGATGTAAAGGATGTCATTTTGAAGTATTTTTCAAAAGCATGACATATAGTACAATACAGACTCCTGCATCGGGCTGGGTTGGCACTATATTTTCCAGTTGAGGGTCGCATTGACTTCAACTTTTTTTGTTGCGGGCCAGGTTGGCTTTCATTGTTTCAGGTTGAGCCGATTTTTTAAAAGAATGTCCAAAATATTTTTTTGCGTTAAAAGTCCTGCGGTTTAATAAACCACAGATCAAAGTTTCACAAAAGAAAGATGCATGCCTGTTCATTTTGACTAGTCTTTTAGAATTTGCTTCTGGAAGTTAATATAAACATACTTTATCAACTACTGGTATGATAAGGATTATAACGAATGCTTCTGCATTGCTAAAGCATTTTTGCTGAATAGTTACAATTGTAATGTTCTAGTCTTGATACTTCTAACATTGTTATGACAAAAATCTACTGTCAGGAAGACAGGAAGGATCACTTAGTGTTTTGCTGCGTATTGTATTTCTAAAGTATGATAAGGTGCGTGTAATACAAGGTGTATCATCATAAGTGGAACTTTTGAAGCCACAACTAATTTTAAAGCATAAAGATTAGATTTTTAATTTTATACCATTACATATCAATTGAAACATTATTTTTCTACTTTCTTTGTTTTCATTGTATCAAAGTTCGGGGATAATTTATCATACCTGTGATATTCATTTAATTGAGTCACATACAGGGCATGGGTTGGGTACAACCCAACCCATGCAGGACTCTAATTCAAAATACGTATTTCTTTTCATCTGAAACATAGTTGTGCTCAAATTTTTTGTGAAAATCCCAGCAATCTGAGTGGCAAAAAACTTTATATGACCTGCAAGAATTTTTCTAGTTAACCTGACATGCAGAAAGAAAATTAGATTCATCCTGAGCTGAAAAAACAAAATTTGGGATAACTCGACACTATGTTTAACTCTATTCAACGATCCTGAGGTGTCCATTATTCAGAAGTTTCACTATATATTATAATATTATTATTATATATTTATTATATATAATATATAATTATTAATAATACATTATTAAAGAATATAGATTTGTTCATTCCTCTATGAAAAAAATAAAAATGGTATTAGAGATACAATTGTAGATTTTTTTTCATAATGGCATTAAAACAAGATTTACTTTTCTTTCATTGTGGATTCGGGTCGGGTTGCAAATTGCCAAAAATTATTTTTGCAGGTTCAGGTTGGGTACAGGTCGACCTGCACAGGACTCTAGTACAATATAACTAAATTGATAAATACATTTTTTTTACATTCAAAATCTATTTTAAATTTTTCAAAAAGCACATCTTCAAAACTTTTCAAAATATTCTATATAACACTTCCCAATGTTTTTAACTAATAACCTTAATTTCAAAATACAGTGCCAGCAAAAAAAAAAGCAACTCAGCATTCTCTCATTTTATTTTTAGTACTGGCAGTGGTATAAAAAAGAGAGATTTCTTTTATTTTTGTCACTGCAGAAAGACATTCTTCTGGTGCACATAATGGGATGTAAAAAACTTACAATTGTTGAATAAATTCACACTTTGTCTTTATTAAGTCAAAATGTTCCTGTAAGTCATATAGCCTTAGATTTATAAGCATCAATGCAAACTATTTATGTACTAAACAGGGTGAGTGCAAATTTACCACGTGACAGTACACCAAAATGAAAAACTGGTTCAGGAACACCAAGAAAGACTTGAAAGATTTTAGAAGGACTGATATATCTTTAAATAATTAGGTGTTAAAACCAATAATAACATCTGCAGAAATTAAAAAGAAACATTTAAATTTACTAATGAATGTGACAGTAAAGATCATCAACCATAAACTTCAGAAAGACTGGGGGCTACCAGCCCGAAAAGCAGCAATAAAACCTCTGCTTGTTGATTTTTTTAAAAAAGATTAAATATTTGTATGAAATATACAGATTGGATAACAGGAGGTTTAAAAGAAATTTTTTTTTTCTAATTAAAGTACTATATGACACAAGGTTTACTGTTAAAACTGTAAAGCACTCAGATAGTCTCATGGTATGGTATGCTTTTAGTGGTAAAAAAGATAGAACTGGGCTATACTTCCTTTACAAAAATATTAATATAAACGGTAGTAAATAGTTAGAAGTTCTATAAGACCACTTACCAGGGGTGTGTTGGAGGGTATAAGGAGGTATACACAATACACCTTCTGGATATTTTAATGAAGCTCCGTAAACCATCTATTTCTCAAACAAAGCTATAGCATATACTCTACTAGCTATGAATTTTCATGACTCTAGCGTATATCTTTTAGGATTTTTACGGCAACAACATTGCCACTTATTGCAATTTTGGTCCCCTGATAGATGTAAATTTTTTATGCATGATGCAGCACCTGCTCATAAGATAAAACTTATGCATAAGTGTTTAAATGATAATAATATAGTAGTAATATAGTAGTACTGTTATAGCCAGGCAACTAACCTGACCTTAATCTAATAGAAAATGCTTGGAACCACATGGAAAATAAATTTCAAGAGACACACACATCCAGCATCATGGAACTGCAGGAGATATTTAAAAAGTTGTGGGTTCATATGGACAAACACTATTTCCAAAATTTGGCAACTTCCATGCCTATTAGACTGAAAAGTATCATAAAAGACAAGGGAACTATGACAAAATATAATTTTTGGCAATAAAAGTCTACTAGTGTTTTTTACATTTTTCAATGAGTGTCAAGATTTTTTTTTGCTGGCACTCTAGAACTGCCATAGGTTCATATTTTTATAAATAAGAAAATTATTTCATAAAATATTGATATGTTTCACGTATTTTAAAATTAAATTAATACTCCTTACCAACAAATAAGCCTTCATTCTTTCCTCATCATATATCTGTATATATTTTAATTCCATTTGCATTTGTTTCTAAATGAGATGAAAGCTTTAATGTGGAAGGAAGGACTCATTAAAAATGCAGTGATAAATTTGGGGAGTGCCTGGGGACATTCCATGATAGTATCGCATCTCCCAGAACTTTTCAAATTTCTTTTTTTTTTTTTTTTAATAGTTTGACA
This sequence comes from Maratus speciosus, assembly GCA_963932465.1. NCBI lineage: Eukaryota > Metazoa > Arthropoda > Arachnida > Araneae > Salticidae > Maratus > Maratus speciosus. The sequence continues at coordinate 606,190,610 of OZ010787.1, forward strand.
GGGCAAATTCTTCCCCAGGAACTTGAAAATGTCAACCCCCTCCTCAATACCTCGAATAAGAAGGTATTTTTAACATTTCCCAATACAGCTGAAAAGCATTTATGACTTTGGTTTGTCTGTCTATGCTCTAACTCATGTAAATATACTCGGATTGACATGTGATCGATATAGGTTATTGGGGTTTGCTATGGCAGTATTAATAAATAAGTGTGTAGCATTCATAGGTCATTTACAGGGGTACTCAAAAGTATTCTGTTACATTATGGTCTATGGGGAAAAATCAATTGTGGTGTATTTAAATAGTATTACAGAATTTTAAACATAATGAAATGTATATACATCATTGAGGTGCACTAGAAAATGGTTACTATAATATATGTTATGTGTAGAACTTACAGAACACATATAGGGATACTCAAAAGTATTCTGTTATATTATGATCTATCAAGAAAAATCATTTCTGGCATATTTTAAGGGGCCGCTACACTGAAACTCCCAATTGCAAAATCCCATGTTAACCTATAGGAAAACTTTGAAGTGCGATGCCTCTTTACCTAACATAATTATTAAAATACGGTTTTCACCATCAGAAAGTATGCGTAACATGCAGATGATGTGCGTTTTTAAAAATTGTCTCCTTAAATGTTAAGTATGTAAAAAAACCCCTATCAACTTTGAAATTTCTACTTGATGAAATTTTATCCTCTTTTTAAAAATACTTGAAATTTACGGAGACAAATTTTAAAAACACATACAAGGGTTGAAGTGACCAATCCATAAAATATAGGACATTTTTCGCGAAAAATATAGGACTATATAGGACATTTAGAAAATTATGTTATCGGAAATATTTTCTTATAAAAAAACATTTTTAACACATGATCCATATTACTTTATAAATTTTCACTAATTAATGATATTAAATCAAGTTACAATCTTAAAAAGCAAATATAAAACCAAACTTACCTCTACAATAGCAAGTCTCCATTTTGTGAAACATAGACAAATTTTAAGATTCTTGTTTAGTTCATAAAAAATTAATGAAGCAAAATACATAGGATTTTCTTTTTTCTATTTACACTTTTTATAGATGAGCATGAATAATTACAGGTGATTATTAGTATGAATATTTACAGATGATTACTATGAATATTTACAGATTATGAATATTTACAGATTATGAATATTTACAAATTTATGAAATTGTTATTCCTTTTTATCAATATTTTCTTTTTTTATTGCCTGCATACAAAAGAGCTTGTGCAGCCTCTATTTCTTGCATGCACTTTCTCTTTAATCCATTTTTTAGCCTACTGTTCCCTTGATCAATCATGGATTGAGCAGAATCTATTCTCACTTTAATTTCTGCTATTTTATCTTTTTTTGAAGTTGTAGGATTATTTTCTTTTTTTCTGATTTTTTGCTTTCATTTACTGATTTTTCAAATTTTATATTTTGAATAAGCATCTTTGTAAAATTGGATCATTTCTTTTGTTATGAAAGCTTCTACAGCTTTCACACCAACAGCATCTTTTATTAGTCTCAAACCTCTTATTGTGTCAAGGCTTAAAGAGGATCTTTTGGGCGTTAGCATTCTCTTATTTAGAGAAAATCCTCTTTCTACTGACGCTTGCCCATGTGAAAAAGTTAAGATGGTTTTCACTGAAATCCCCAAATATTTGTATTTCGGAAGTTGTTTGCTGTCAGTCATGAAAAGGACATTTTTCCAGTAGTGATCTATTGGTTGTCAGGTCACATTAAAGTCCCATTCTTCACAGATATCATCATCATTTACATAAAGCTTCCACTCATCTGTGAGTTTGTCAACGTTGCTTTCTGATATTACCTGGGGCAATATATTGGCTAGACATTTTATAGATGGTAATGCTGATTTGGCAGATTCCTTTCTAAGCAGTGGTTGCAAAACTTTTAAATTTTTCAAAAGCTTATTTTTCAGTGGTAACTTCTCCTGCAAATATTTGGTGACATTTAAATAAAATGCTTTAGCATCTGCTAAAAAATCCGATTTTAAGTCTGCAGGCAGTGGCAGCAACATCTTTTTTGTACTATTTCCTACATTTAATGACCTCAAAGGAACTGCTTCTTTGCAAATATCAATGTCTACTAACTGCTCACTATAGGTGAAAACTGGGAAATTGAGTTAGTAGCCAGTGGCCGGTAGACTCGGTTTCATTAGTGGCCACTTTTTAAAGTTAGTGGCCACTACAATGTTTCAAACTTTCTTGACATCTAGATAAACTATAATTGTTGTATATATACGCATTTTTCTATAAATCAGAGTTTTATACCAGCCAACTGTTCGTGATAAGAATAGGGAAGCAGTCGAAATTCAAGAAAATTACACTTTAAAACCACAAAATCTATTGTTTTTTTTTAGAATATATTTTTAGATTATTTGTATATGTTCATAAACTCTATTATCAATCAAATTACTATTACTTTCTTTATATAAAAAAATAACTAAATCAAAATTCCAACAGTTAGGCGTATACAATAAAATATTAATCAAATAAAACACAATAAAATGTTATTTGTATTTTATTTAATAAGTAAATGTGTTATTAACATACTACACACATTACATACAGCTGAAATCTAAGCTGGTGAGTGTATTTCGCAGGATTAAACAATATCTCTTGAAGAAAAATAATCTAGCCGGTGAGCATGTGGCAGGAGTCGAAATATTGAAAATACTGCAATGTTCTTAAAACACGCTTGCATCCGGTGAAAAAAAAAGAATAAATTATTTGAAATGCATGTGGAATCAAAGCTGATGAATATATTTTGCAGAATAAAACTGTATTTCTTGATCCAACTGAAGGGCAATGGCAAAAAGCCGAAATATTGAAAATACAGCTAAATCATTGTAATCTGCTTGCATCCGGTAGAAAAAAGAATTAACCAGTTTGCTAATTAGATGTAATCGAAGTAGAGACACATATTTCTATGAAAAAAGCTAGATTTCACTTGGCGATCAATAACAGATTTTTTATCGCCACTTGGCGAGTGGCGACTAGGGTGGCGATCGATGGCCAATTTTTTAATCGCCACGTGGCGAGTGGCGACCGCCAATTTTCACCTATACTGCTCACCATATTTATCATTCAATGATGACTCATTCACAAAACGTCTCATAAGCTTTAATAACAGTTTTGATAGTTCATCATACAAAATGTGGATCAGTGTAGTCTTCTCTTGAAATAACTTCAAAATTTCTTCAAAAATACCTCCTACACTAATCAAGAAGCTCAAATATACAGGTGTTAATGGAGATTCTAACATTTTTTAATACACATGTACCTATCATTTTTTAACAGTCTATGATTGTCTCGGGCAAATCTTCAAGAAAACTTACTTTCAGTATCGGAAGCAATTCTAGGGCTCTTTGTGAAACTGGGACTATACTTAACCAACAGTTGCTTACAAACTGCAAAATCTTAACAAAATCTGAATCAAATTTTTCCATTGTTGTTCTCAAGTCTTCTTGGCGAGATGGAAATTTTCCAAACCAACAATGTACATTTTCTAGGAAATCCGTGACATTTGAGAAAGGATCACATGTGATACCCTTGCCAAATGCATTGTGAACAACATGTAAGTTACAGGTTCCAACACTAATTAGGCCAAATTTTCTTGTACATTGCACTTCTTTATTCAAAATTTTAAAGGCTGATTTATTTACATTGGGACCATCTGATCCTAACATAAGCAAATATTTTAGCACCATTTTAGAGGCTTTCATGACATTCAATATGCTGTTTGCTATGTCTGTTGCCATATGTAAGACCTAACAGCTCACTTCCAATATATTTTTCGGAGATTCCACCATTTTTTTCACTCCAATACCTCACAAAAATGTCTAATTGTTTTAAATTCTGCTCATTCAACGTCTCATCATACATGAGAGTGAAAAAAGGGGATTCTTGCTTGGAATCATCAGTTATTTGTTTTAAAAAATATGGGTCGAGGCCATGAGATATGGCATATGATATTTTCCTTGAGCCTAACTGCATACCTTGAGGCAAAGAGGGATCTGCAAACATTTCACCAAATAAATTTTGTATGCCATCCAATGTTTTAAAGGAATAATTACTTAGGGCCACGTGAATTATCCATAGAATCTTGGAACGGTGGATCTTCTCTTCTTCATTTAAAGTCCAAGAACTCAATCCACTTTTTTTTTATTTTATATTCAAACTCACATCCGCCAGTAGAATCCACAAAGCGAGATTGAGACTCGTCGCTTTGTTTTTCAGAATTTTCTTTATGCTTCGTTGTTTTGGCATGCTGCATTACTTGCGAATAACCACTGTTACTTATGGGAACTGGGCATTGACAAAAGAGACAATAAACATTGTAATCATCTTTACCCTTTAAAAGCCATTCGCCGACTTTTTCCCCATGAACATCAATCTTATCTATCCAAGCTTCACGGAACTTCGTCAGTCTATGTTCATGTTCAGTCATCACGTTAATGCAATAAATATGCCTTTTCACATTGAAATAAAATAAAATTTAAAATAGATAACTAAAATAAAATTTAAAATAAATAAAAACTATGTATCTGCAGCTGAATACACGATAAAAGAATCTAAAATAATCGCAATAAAAGAGAGCACCCCATTGAACGACAGAAATAAATCAACGACAGCGAGAAAGCAAAGCGACGCACGTGAAAACATCTGGTCATTCAGAAAGATTTCTTTCCTGATGCCATATCCAAAAGAGAAATAAACGGACAATGAAGCCAAGGAGATTAAGCAGTCTCCACAGACACATAATCTCCTGCTTCGAAGGCGTGTTTAAAAATCCAGCGATCTACACCACACCCTCCTTCTCGTTTGTAATTGGCTGAAAGCGGGAGCATCATGTGCAGGATTGAGCTATTGCTCTTGCATTGAAATACAGCAAAAAACAAAACAGCAGAAATGATCGTAAATGCTAACGGGCGGCGATATTAACACCAAATATATGATAAAGTAGAGAAATATAGGACATTTTTGAAGGTTATTTTATAAATATAGGAAATATAAGACAACTGCGACCCCTGACACAGCATCTGCATCTGGTGTCTTCTTTCTGATGATGAAAACCGTATTTTAATAACTATATTCAGTAAGGAATCATCGCACTTCAAAGTTTTCCCTTAGGTTAACATGGGATTTTGTGATCGAGAAGTGTCAGTGCAGCAGCCCCTTAATGATGTTACTCAGCTACACACATAACGAAATTGACATGAATTTCTAAAGAGCACTAAAAAATGCTTTCTATAGAATATTGGATGTAAAATATCTATCATTCATTTACAGAATCACACAAAAGAGTTCAGTTATACAATGGTCTAAGGGAGAAAACTATTCACAGATTATTTAATTATTATAAAACAGTCATAAAAAAACCAGTATTCAATTATATTTAATAAAAACATTGAAACCAAGTTTCAATTACCATAAAAAGGTGTTAAACATAATATATATTTCGGACCTCCCTGGACCATTTTCAATTTCGTACTGAGTCAGACTTGTTTTCTGCTGGACCTTTCTTCAAATCCCCCTTTCTGTTCTTCGCATATTCATGTGTATCTCCTTAATCATTTCTCGCCAACCCTGCTCCACTAGCGTATGATCCATGTGGTTGATCGCCTTGCTCTCGCTTACAATTTCCACGGCCTCTCTCTTTAGGGTATGGTTAAAGTTCACGTAATTTGCTAGCTTTTTGGTATGCTGAAGTTCAATTTCTAGCCTCGCCAAAAGCGTTGTTACTTTTCCTTTTTTTATACCCTACTTGTGCTCTTCTATTCTTTTCTCTATTCTTCGCTTCGTTACTCCAATATAACATTTTTCATCCCCACTTTCATTTTTTAGGTTGATTCGGTATATGCCCGAAGTTTTCATATCATCGATTCAGTCTTTTTCATTTTTTAAACTCTGAAAGATATTCTTATTGGGCTTTATTGGTATATTGATGCTATATTTCATAGCTTCTTTGTTTAAGCACATTAGCAGCTCCTTTATCATAGGGTATAGCTCTTGTAAAATGTTTTCTTGCATACTGTTCGAGGGTTATGATCGATAGTTTTTAATACATTTTCTGTACAACTTGTCTACTATATAGGTTTTTAAACCAGTTGTTTTTGCTATGGTCCTTATTGCCCTAATTTCTAATAATTCTTTATTAGGGCAAATTTCAATAGCTCGATTGACACAGGCTCTTAGGGCGGCCCATTTGTAACTTTATGGTATTTTACATTTTTCATTAATAATATGGTTAGCATTCATGGGTTTTATATATATCATTGTTCTAATTTCTTCATCTGTTCTTATTATTTTCAAATCAAGGAAATTTAGGATTCCACACTCTTCCATTTCCAATGTGAACTTAATGTTGTTGTCCAACTCATTCATTTCCTTTAGGATTTCTTCCGGATTCCCTCATCCTTTTATTACCACAAAAATGTCGTTGACGTATCTTAACCAGATCTTAATTTTTCCACTTTGATTGATCAGTATTTTTACCTCTAGATCTCTTAGTTTAAATTCGACTAAAATGCCTGATATAGGCGACCCCGTGGGGAGGCCATTGATCTGCTTGCAAAGCATTGAAGCAAATTCCAATGAAAAACAAGGACAAGGGATTTCACTGCTTGAATCTTATGGAAGAAAAACTTAGTAATTACCTAGACAGTCTGTTAAAGAAAGGATCAAAGTACATTTTAGACAACGACATTAACTTGAAGGTCACAATACCCAAAATGGAAGAAATTATCGAAAAGATGCCTAAACTTGAACAGAATATAATGAGCGAGAAAATCCAGGGCATTATCTCACGGAAAATCAAAGAGAACGGAACAGATAGTGAAGACAGAAAGGAGCTGCATAAACTTAAAAGGAGAGAAGACATCACTCTTCTTAAGACGGACAAAACAGGCAAAATAGTAATGTTGGCAAGAAAAGATTATGTAAAGAAAATGCTAGAAAAATTGAGGGAATGAAAGTAACAAAATTAAAAAGAGACTCTAACCCAGCGCTAATTGATAAAACAAAAGCCATAATAAAAGATCCAAAGTGGCCTAAGCATATAATGTTTAACTTCAATGCTGCCTCAATAACACCAAGGTTATTTGGGAGATTAAAGGATCACAAGAACCCTTATAAAATGAGGCCAATAGTAAATAAAAGAGAAGGGGTTACACATCAGTTGGAGAAGAAGTTATATATCATATAATGAAAAATGTATACAGTGAAATTTTACCAGCATCTGAAAACTCGCTAGCATCAACACAGGAGTTTATAAAAAAGTTCAGAGAAATAAGCATTGATAAAAATGATATAACTTGTAAGCTTCGATGTGATTAAGCTGTATCCCTAACTAAATACAATGGAGATAGCAAATGTAGTAAATGAAAAACTAGAGAAAAAAATTGGGAAAAACCAAATGGCAGACTTATATGTTAGATCAAGCAACTTAGTAATAAACGAGAGTTATTTCTCATTTGATGGTAATTTTTACAAGCAGATCAATGACCTCCGCATAGGATCGCCTATAACAGGCATTTTAGCCGAATTTAAGAGATCTAGAGACAAAAATACTGGACAATTAAAACAGAAAAATTAAGACCTGATTATGATATGTCGATGATGTTTTCATGGTGGTAAAAGAGGGAGAGAACCCGGAAGAAATTCTAAAGGAAATAAATGAGTTAGACAACAACATTAAGTTCACATTGGAAATGGAGAAGGGGGAATCCTAAACTTCCTTGATGTGAAAATAATAAGAACAGATGAAGAAATTTGAACAACAATATATAGAAAATCCACGAATGTTAACCACATTATTAATGAAAAATGTAAAACACCAAAAAGTTACAATGGGTCACCCTAAGAGCCTATGTCAATCGAGCTATTGAAATTTGTTCTAATAAAGAATTATTAAGAGATGAAATTAGGGCAATAAGGACCATAGCAAAAACAGCAGGTTTTAAAACCTATATAGTTGACAAGTTGTACAGAAAACGTATTCAGGGTTCATACTCATTTTCCAAGAAAAAAACCCCTGAGAATCCCCTGATGTATTTTTCGGAAGGTACAATTTTTCCATGTCAACAATTAACGACATTTTTTAAACCAGTATCATGACACTCACCTTTTAGAAATGAAATAAAAACAAGATAATCTCAAAAATAAAGTTTTTACATCACCTATATAAACAATATGAAAAGAACTTTAAAGGAAAAACATTAATTTGTGTAAAACAGATGAAGTCTGCATGCCTTGTGGGGCTGTACTTAAAAACTTGGTAGCTTGGCGACAAGAATTTAATTTCCACTTCATGATTTTATTACTTCTTCAAAAGCATTATGAATGAATAATATGAAGGCTGCAAGTGTCAATATCAATTTTAAAATGTCCTTTAGTTTTTTTAAGTTCCTCTTGAATTGTTATCAAACCTCATGATGGTAGAAGGTGAATATAGTGAATGAACGGATGTAGACAGATGTGATATCATAAAACACGCGGACAGCAGCAATTGCCCTTAATTTCCCAGAGTAACCAGCCATTTTGCCAATTTTCCCAGGTTTGGGGAATTTTTTGCATTATCCCCTGATTTTTACAACCCCAAATTTATCCCCTGATTTTCCCATGAATCTCATATTCCCCTGATGAGTATGAACCCTGGTACTAAAAAACTATCAATCATAACCCCCGTGCAAAATGCAAGAAAACATTTTACAAGAGCTATACCCTATGATAAAGGAGCAGCTAATATGCTTAAAAAAGAAGCTATGAAATATAACATTAATATACCAATAAAGCCCAATAAGAATATCTTTCAGAGAATAAGAAACTAAAAAGACTGAATAGATGATATGAAATCTTTGGGCATATACAGAATCAACCTAAAAAGTGAAAATGGAGATGAAAAATGTTATATTGGAGTAACGAAGCAAAGAATAGAGAAAAGAGTAAAAGAGCACAAGGAGGATATAAAGAAACGAAAAAGTAATGAGGATATAAAGAAAGGAAAAAGTAACAACAGCTTTGGCAAGGCTAAATGCAGAGGAGAGGCTAGAAATTGAATTTCAGCATACCAAAAAGCTAGCAAATTACGAGAACTTTAGCCATGCCCTAAAGAGAGAGGCTGTGGAAATTGTAAGCAAGAGCAAGGCGATCAACCGCATGGAACATGTGCTAGTGGAACAGGATTGGTGAGAAATGATTAAGGAGAGACACGAATATGCAAAGAGGAAAGGGGATCTGAAAAGAGGCCCAGCAGGAAAGCAAGTCTGGCTCAGTACGAAATTGAGTGGTCCAGGGAGGACTGAAATATATATTTTATGTTTTTTTAACACCTTTTATGGTAATTTAAACTTGGTTTCAAAGTTTTTATTAAATGTACTTTAATTATGTTGAACTATTTCATATATGATGAAATTGCGTATACATTACTGAGGTTTACTACAAGATGCTTGCAGTAAAATATGATGTGCATCATCTTTATCATTCATTTACAGGAATACATAAAACATTTTGGATACAATACTGTATTCAAAGTCTTGTCTATTAAGGACAATTTCTGAAAGTGTGTTTTCAGTTATGGTATGCATTTTAAATTTAACTAAATTTTTGCACACTCGGTGGTGGGTATAAATTCTATACACCATATACAATGCTACTTAAAAGAATTTGTAAGCATTACTGAGAATAAGTAAGAATTGCTTAAAGCAGGGATGTAAAAATTTTTTGAAAATCTAGGAGCCAGCTGAAAAATCTAGGAGCCAGTTACTATCGATAGCAAATTTGTAAAATGGAATTACAGTATAAGTTAATAATAGTACACACAAGTTACTCTTTTTAATTAAATATATCTGACACATGACATAAATTTTTCTTGTATAAAAAAGTAATGCTATATAAAATTATAAATATTGATATAAAAAAATTGGAAGTGCTGATGTAAAATACAAATAATAATCATTAAAAACTTCTTTAAACACCTCAAAAGTACAAATATGTAATTCACTTCAAGGACTATAATGCCATAAATCAATACTGTTAACTTATTGTTTGTCTTCATTTGCTTTTAAATTTTTATGACCGCTCTTGTGTCTTGTTGTTTATGATGTAAAGTACCAGCGTTCAACTGCTTTTGTAGGATCAAATGCTTCTACAGAAGGTCCATTTAAATTTATTAAATAATAAATCATCAATTTAAATAATAAATCATTTAAATTGTGTGATGTCTAATTAGAGCGAAACTTGTTCTTGATAAAATTCATTGTGCTGAATCCTTGCTCACAGGATGCAGTTACCACAGGTATTACAGATACAATTTGCAGTAACTTTGATAAAATTGGAAATTTAGAATCATTTTTCATTGATTTGATCAAAAGCTCACTAAATTTCATGTCTTTGCATAGTACCTTAAACTTGTACCATTCGTCAAGAGCAATACTTTCAGTTGTTTCCAAATCAACATTCAATGTGACAAAATATTTCAGGAAATAATTTAATAATAATAATTTTAATAAGTCCAGTTCAGTGAAACAGAACTTCATTTTTTTTTTTTCTTTGTGCATGAACAAATATATATATATATATATATCCATAAATAATCAAGGTTATAAATATGAATTATTTTTCATTTCCTAAGACATATCTAGGCGTCAGTGTCGAAAATTTAGTCGCCCGGGCAACCTGGCGCCCGGTATTTTTACACCCCTGGCTTAAAAGTGTATTTTAATTTAAATTACGGATTGTCAAGCTCAACAATACTTAGAGACTACTTTGAAACATATAAATAAAATCATATAAGTGCTATGCAAAAAACTGGATAGATGATCATCTATGGTTAGTAATTCCTGGAAGTGTGATTCCAGTCATTTTAAGAGTGTTTTTGTCTGGATTAAATTTCAACTTGATATGTGCCATGTATAAAACTCTGTAGGTAATATATAAGGCTGTACAAAAGGATTCAAGTACATTTTCATCTACTGGTAGAAATTTCTAAAGATGTATTTTCAATTGTGTTATGTGTTTTCTATCCAAACTAAATTTTAGCATACTATACACAATATATACAAATATATAGATAATATACAGAGCTACACAAAAGAATTGGAGTACCTTTCTGGGTATGTGCAGTAATTGTTGAAATCTGGTTTTCAAATGTGCTATACATTTTCTAAAATGTTTACTTAGATATCTTTTTTACCTTATTAAACAGCAAAGTTTTGTTAAACTATTCTGAAAGTGTTTCATATTCTATACTTGAAGCATGATTTTCCTTTTTTGTTTTATTTTTTCATCCAGGAAGCAGGTGTGGGTTTCAAAATGCAGAACATGGAAAATTTAAAAACTGGCGCGTAATTGAAGTGCAGTAAAACTGTTTTTGGAAATAGTAACTATTAATATATTTTTAAACAAAAGATACTATTGGAACTTTGGAATGTAAGGCAAAAACTTTCATTTTTTAAATTTTTTAACTCTATCAAGGGCCTGACAATCTCAGTTTCAAAGTGAAGAAAAAATGAATGCTTCGCTATCATCTGCATGCAAATCGAAGGGAACCCATAAGAACAAAGTCAGTAAAACAACAGAAATTCATCATTCCTTTAGAAGAAGATAATACACGACTATCTATCAGCTTTTAGCATATTTAGGAACAGATGCAAGCAAAATTTAAAAGACATATAGATATATGAAGAATAAAAAATGAAGACTTATTTATTGTTAATTCTAATTTCACTAAGAAGTTTCATCAAAATCCAAGATGGTGACCTAAAATCACTGTGCTGATGTGACATGGTGATGTGACCCAGTTATTTATTAACAAAAGCAGTGTATATAAAGTTCATTTTACAAATACAAACAACTATTAGCATATGTAATAGCATTTAACTTCAGTAAATTATACCAAACAGCCAACTACATTTTCATTTAATATGAAAAATTATGGCATTATTAAAAGGAAATTTTAAACTACCTGCAAACTATGTGTTCAGAGTTTCTCATATAATATTTTTTTTTTTTGTAACAGTAACTATTATGCTTACATTGAATTTTTCCTTTATCAATAATTTCAAGTGAATACAAATATCTGATAATTTTTGCAATAATTAAGCAACTGTCAATAAATAAATGATTTCCGTGATTTTGGAAAGATTTTTTTTTTTTTTTTAACGTGAATATCTGAGATTCTAAGAGAGTTTTCATGGCTAGCTTTTCAAACTTTAGATCAGAAGATATTTTAAGATAAAAACTTTTTTCTTCTTTTTAACATTTTAATTTGAAATGAACCACGAATATATTCAAGCAATGCTCGTTTAGATTAACATTAAAATATTGTTAGACATTTAACAAAATAAAAATTTCATATAATCAAATATAACAATTTAACAAAAACTTTCAAATACCTGTATGTCAAATTAACTACTTTGTTAAAAAGAAAGGCTCTGCCAGTAGCTCCTGTAAAACGTGTACTGATTAATTCATTTCTGTTTGTAAGAATTGTATCACAACCTGCACAAGAAAACATCCGAGACCCTCCAATATGTTCCAAGAATATGCGACCCATGTTCAAATCTGGAAAAGTTGAAATACATAAAAAAGTTACCTAGAAAATATATAAAATAATAATTCACTGGACATTTTTTAATCTACTTAGTAAAATTATACTAAACTTGCTTAAAACATTCATAAAAAACTTAGTTCATTGACAGCATTTTTATTAATAATGTTAGTAGATGAAACATGCTCGATTAAAAAATAAAGACAATTCTCATAAAAATATTCTTCCCTGTTAACAGTGCGAAACTTTGGCACATTTTCAAACTCATTTTTAAACATAAAGCATGACATCTGCAGGCATGATTATCAAAACGATGTCATTAAACAGTTTTTTTTTCATTTTTCAATAAATGAATCGCATCTTGTATTATAAATGATTGTAGTTTTATGATAGTAGATTTTTCCCTCTCCCAAACTGCCCTGGATTTATGGTTTAAACAACAGCATTTTATGAAAGATCTTCCGCCTTTACCAAAAAATGTAAAAAAACTGTTTGATTGCATAGTTTCTGAATAAGAGCATCTGCTAATTTCATGCATTTGAGAACAAAAATGAATTTAAAAATGCGTCAGAAAGCAGCCAGTTTGGGCTTGAGAACAGCCTTAAGAGAAAATTCTATTCAGCATTCTATTAGAAAAATATTAAAACCATTTTTTCTTCTAATAAATAATCTTGTGAATTATTTTCTCTCTTGAGCAAATTAAATTTAATTAAGAAAAGAGAAAGCAATTTAATCTTAAGAAATTGCTTTTAAAATACTACATATTTTAATATTAATTCACTATTTATAGGGTTTAATAAGTTTCAAAGGTATTTTACTGATAGTTGCAAAGAAAAAAAGAATTATCTAAAAGTAAAAAAAAAAAGCATTAAGCAGGATACTTTTTCAAAGAGTTGTTAAAATTTTGATAAAACATCACTGAAACATACAAGAAATCAGCATCATTTATTTTGTTACCGTCTTTGAAATTGAAATCTCATGCATTATCTTTTTGTGATGATCATTGCATATGCATGATATATAAGGTGTATGATGCAATTCTTGTTTTTTAACACCAATAATTTTGAAAAGCATTTTTTTAACTTAAGATGGTTTTCAAATCCCATGCTCAACAACAGAAACTTTCTAACACATCTTAAAATGTAAAGGCATAAAATTAACAGGCCTGACTATTGAAGCGATTTGGAATCAAAATGAGTTTTCCATTTTTTCATAAATTAATTACTTATCAAGTTATAAGTGAGTCACGTGACGGCTGATATTACTCCTTTCTTGTGGCATCCAGAAATTCAGTTGAAATTGCCAACTTTGACAATATTTTCTGAAAGATCTTCTGCCTCCACCCAAAAATGGAAAACAACTTTCAATTACATAGTTTTTGAATAAGAATATCTGCCAATTTCATGCATTTCCGAACAAAAATGACTTTAAAAATGTGTCAGAAAGTAGCTCCTTTGGATTTGAGAACAGCCTTAATTACAGAATTTCTGCAATTAAATTAGATAAAGATTTGTTTTTGGAATTATTGGGGCTAAAATAATAAACATTTTGTATAAGAGATTCATTGCAAAAGGAGTTAAAAGTGAAAAAAATACTGAGGAAAATTATGTGAAGATATTAACTACTTTTCTTTTAATTCAAGGAAAAACTTCAATGCTTGGGATGTAAAAATATTGTATGGTTAAAAAAATTGTAGATACTCTTAATCATCCCCTTCCTTTCATTTTCTAAGTTATGTCTGGGGATATATAATCTAATTAATGAAATACAGCACTCTATAAATACAAATGATGTATACATCCCAGAGCAATAAATAAAAGATAAAATTAATGTCAGTGAGTAAGAATAAAAAAGTAATGCAAATTGTAACCTGTAAATTATGAAAATGAACACACAAAGTACAGTCCATTTCTGTTAAAAAATACACATAAGTTACAATTCATATATTTTTGAAAATTAATTAAAAAATATATTAGACCGGGAGGCGACAGTACAAACTATTACCTCATTGTGTTGACGGCTGAAATTCCAATATTAGTTAAAACTATTCACATACTAAAATGCAACTGGTCTACTAAGTCATATGTTGGTTGAAAACACCTACAAAAACAATTTCAATGGTTGACTGGTAGGTTTACCATTGTGTTTTCCTGTTCCCACTCCTCTGTGTTTTCATACCTTGGGGTGCAGGAAAATGCAATGATAAACCTACAGATCAACCACTAAATTTGGGTCTGCAGGTGGTTTCCACCAAGATATGACTTGGTAGACCAGTTACATTTTAATATGCTAATCGAGTTCTGCCTAATCCCGATACTTCAGCCATCAACTCGATGAGGTGATAGTCTGTGCAACCGCCTCTCAGTCTATGTATAAGTTTTGAAGCAAATATGATTTATAACCTATAAATTTTGTAAAAGAAAGCGATTTTCAAAAGCTTCAAGTATGCAAATCTAAAATTACAGCTCATTTTTCCAAGTAATTCTTGAGTTATGCTTTAAAAACTAACCACACTGCAATCTGTTCAACAATGATTACAAATGAAATTAACATTAGGAGTTCAAAACTTTGTACCTTCATAATTTCTAAACTACTTGACTGAATGCCTTCCCGTTTAGTATCTTAAGGTAAAATTTACCAGAAAAGACAAATAGGATATCAAAATTAGATGTTTCTATTGAAAGTTTCAGTGTTTGGTAGAAGATGAAGACAATCCCTAAGCTTATTGTTGTAACATAAATTGAAAGAAGACAATTTCCTGTTGAATGACTATTTCCGGTTTTTTATGTGATAATTTGGAGATTAATATATATATGGAGTGTATTCTTTTTGGCTGACTGAACACTATATTAATACTAGGGATGCAACGGATATCCGGCAAATATCCGATATCCGGCTGATTTTTCAATATCCGAAATATCGTCGGATATCCGAATCACAATCACCGGATATCCGACTTCTCTACCGGATATCCGGCAGAGCGCAGCGAAGCAAATATATAAGGATAACAGAAATAGTTTGACCCCAAACAATGCCGAACAATTTTGTTTATAATGCAAAATATGAAAGTAAGTTCACTATACATGAGTAAAAGGTAATTCTCAAAAGTTTAAAGAATTGCCAGCTTTCCTAACATTGATATTTGAACGCTTTATAATAAAGTTAAGAATTTACGTTTACTTCTTTCAGAAAATTGTACCTTTACTTTCAGAATGTAAAACAAAATTTGAAGTTGTTTATTAAAGTATGACTTTATTAATTTTCTTTCTTTCTTTTAAGTTTAACAATTAAACAAGTCTATTTTTAGAAGAAAGTATTGTAATAGAAATTTTTTCGATTTCCGGTTTTCGACGGATTTAGATGTTTTAAGGGTCAGATATCCCAAAACATATTTATAAAAAATGTCTGTCTGACCGTGTGTTGCCATCGTACCATCAAAAAGTGAATCAAATTATGCATAGAATTGAACCAAATTTTTGTGAATGTTTTTGGCTATAGCCAGGCGGCTCTCCTTCAATATGGAAGCATTCCACTGGAAGGCAGGGGGGGAGGGGGCGCTGTAATAGCGATTTGTGTGCCACTTTCATTCTTGTAACCATCGAAAAAGTGTATGAAATTATGCATAGAATTGAACCATTTTTTTTTGGGGGGGGGGGGTATGTTTTTTGCTATGACCAGCAGGTCCTCCTTCAATTTGAAAATATTCTGCTGGAAGGGGTGGGGGCGCTATAATACGGATTTTTGTGTTATTTTCATTATTTTACCATTGAAAAGTGTATGAAGCTAAACATAAAATTGAACCAATTTTGTGTGTATATTTTTGGCTATGGCCAGCAGTTTCTCCTTGCATTTGGAAATATTCCTCCAGAAGGTGTCACTGTAACAGAGATTTTTGTAAAATTTTCGCAGTTTTCTTTTCTGCTGTATATTGGCGGCTCATGAAGCTCACTTCGCATCCTGCTAAGCTGGCTATTCACAAACAGCTGATGTACAACAGAATAACGAAAAAATTATTAATTTTAATAAATATCATGATCGAGATTAACCTGTTCTGATTCTGACTGCAGCAGAAATTTTAGATCAAAATCAAAGTTGGTATAATATTGAACTAATAATATTGAAGTATTAACATTTGGAACTACTTTTTGAAATATTAAGATGTATGAGATAGAAGAAAGTTTTGGGATTGGCAAATCCAACCAGTTATTTTTGTAACTTCATTATAAATATTTAAAATTAAAAGTAATTTTCTTTTTACTAATAAATATCAAAATAATTTAACTTAAAATAAAACTAAACGTGACTTAAAGCAAAAACAATATTAAATAATTAAAACAGAAAAAGGGCATCAATTAAGCTTATGTTTGGAGAAAATAACTCTTTAATCATGGGTATATTAGTAGATATTTTATGTTTAAATTATAAAAATGAAAGTATGTAGTATTTCTTTGTGAAAATACTCTACAATTATCAGGGTTGCCGGCTTTTAGCCACTTAAAAAAAGCCGGTTTTTATTTTTAAAAGTTGGTTTACAGTTAATTCGTTTTAAATTCGGATCAATTAATTTTTAATACACTTATAAATATTTTCTACTAAAAAAATTATAAATTTCTATTAAATTTTGCCAAATAAATAGGTCTTTATAAATGTTAGAAGGTAACTTTGAAGGCATTATGTCTAAAAAAAAAAGTTATAAATATTGAAAAGGATATAAGTTAGACTCCAAACTGGTGTTTTGAAATTCTATATTACATAGCTCCACATATACTACACATTTTAAAGATTATATTTAATTGAACAATGGCAAAATGTAATCACATCAAAATGGAAACATTCTTATGTGTCCATATGGAGAGATTAAGTTATTCATATGTTAAAAGAGAAATTAGAAAGGATATAATTTTTGAGAAGAGTTTGGTACATAAGTGTATAAAAAATAGAGCATTTAAACAGATAAAAAAAAAAAAATAAATCTCTAAATAAAATTTTGAAAATCTTGATGCTAAGCATTTTCATACATATGCTATTTATAATATTTTTAATAGTTAGAAATGGTGTTTTTATTACATGACTATGTATAATTTTGAATGTTTACTAGAAATAAAATAAGACTTGTATATTAATAGCTCTTAAAATTAATTAAGTAATAAAACATGTAACTAAGTAACCACTGTCCTCTTCAATTTTATAAAGCAGTAAAAATGAAAAAAATTGGGGGAGGGGGGAGTGGAGTCAAAGGTCAGTGTAAACCAGATAAAGCAGTTGGTATGGACCTTTTAAAATTTAGCTGACATATTTGCAATTCTGACTACAAATCACTAGCAAAGCCATCTAAGTTTTATTCCAGTATTAATGTCTTCATTATTCAGAAATTAGGTTACTTATTAAACTCTAATCAATTAAATGTCATTAAAACTAATTAAAAACACTTTAAAATGCATAGTTTATAATTACAATGCTTCACTTTATAAAAGCCAATTATGGCCAAAAAAAAGCCGGTTAAAACCAATAAAAGCCACCGGCCTGGCTTTTTTTAATTTTAGCCGCCTTTTTTGCACCCCTGACAATTATACGCTTATTAATTGGTTAAAATTTGTTGTACAAATTATGAGCATTTCATTGTACTAATTAATTATTAGCAATTATCAATGTAGTCAATCCCATATCCAAATTTCAATAGCAATTATCAGCATTTCATTGTACAAATAAACAGAATATTTTAATGTTTAAATTACATTTTTTATGCAATATTATTAATATACATTACAGGGCTTGAATGGCAGATACAGGGCTTGAATTTCAAGACGGGATAGCAGGATTCGTGCCCAAAAGATTATTATTGTGTCCTATTTATTATGCCCTATTGTGGGCGGGCGCGGGCGGCTCCTGTTTCCAAAAAATCATTTTCCGAAAATGTTTCTTTGTAAAACGACGATCAAGTTTCAGGACCGACCGATAAATTTCGTGATATTTTCTACTATCGATTAGCAGATTTCACAGTTTCTTCTTATGACAGATTGACAAAATTCATGGTTGTTTTTCTGCATCTGATGCAAAATTTTTGTGCTTTTTCTCCACGACCAACTGACGAATTTCACGATTTTTTCTAGAGACCGATCAGTGAATTTCATAATTTTTTTTTCTCGAGATCAATTAACAAATATAGCAATTTTATTCTGGGACCGATTGGCAAATTTCCCTGTTTGTTCTTGCGACATACCGATGAAAATAACGATTGTTTTTTTGCATCCAATTGAAAAATTTCGCGTTTTTTCTCTGCGACCGGCTGAGGAATTTCACGATATTTGCTCGTGACGGACTAACAAATGTCACGATATTTTTCCATGATCGATTGACGAATTTTGTGATATATTCCCGCTGCTGATTTCCCATGAACTTGTTTTCTTCTTGCGAGCGGTCGACAAATTTTTTTTATTTATTTTCACCATGATTGGCGAAATCGGCGATATTTTTTTATGACCGATGTATGTATTTTGCGATGTTTTTTCCCTGTGCCCAAAATAGGAAATAACTAAAAGGGCAGTATTGCCACCAGAGACTGAGCCCTACCAAATTGGCCAATAGTCAGCACTCAACAAAATGAGATTACACTTGTGGTGCACATGAAGAAAAACAAATTTGGTGAACTTAAAAAAAAACACGTTTAGAAATAACAAACTAGTTTATTCTTGCAATTCACAGAAATTAGAACATGACTTTTTGAAATCAACCTTTTATCGTGTAATAGAAGAAATCAATTGACTATTTTCTTTTTGAACTTTGGATATAGATTTAAAATTCCAATGCATAGAACATAGTTCAATTAACGAAAATACCAGGGATTACAGTTTTGACTGTAATTCCATTAAGGATATAATAAAACAAGTTTGTTCAGAAGTGACATACAATTACCGTAGGATACTGACAATAGAATCACCGATATGCATTGTTCATGCAAGTATAAGTTAAAAATTAATGCACATCAAATTTTGCAAAGTTTTGTAAAATTTTTTAACAGAGCATAACCATGCGTTTCCGATAATTTCTAAAGTTATAAAAGTTGGTCTGTGCTGTTTGTCAAAAGTGTAACTAGTGAAAGAGGCTAAATCACGCAAAATGTAATAAATTCTAAGTTAAGAAATTCATTTAGCAACCCAATTGTTAATTGCCCATAACATTAGGTGAAAGTTGAAAAATAGACATGGCATATATAAAACTTGATTCTGTTCCATTGTTTTAATAAAAATAAACATTTTGGATAATTATCTTGAGTTGTTAATTTAAATTATTTCAATGGTATTTTGTCATGTCTGTATAAATGTAATTTTTAAGTGGCACATAAAAAATAACGGGTTTAAAGATATTTTTTTTCTTTTTTAACAGTTCAACTCCCCTGTATTTTTAAATGTTGACTGGGAAACTCCCCTTCTGGGGAAAACTTGAATTTCAAACCCTGATATTCAAAGAGATATAGTTTTTGTAAATTATATTTCAATACATTTAAAATGTTTTAATGATGTATGAAACATGTTTGTAATTTATTGTTCTGAGATGGCGTTATATAAAGAAATAATTCTCCATATAACTAAAAACATATCTAGTGCCGGATATCCGATCGGATATCCGGCCGGATATCCGAATCCGGCAGGCAAAGGAGCTTCGGATATCCGGTATCCGATATCCGGCAAAATCAATATCCGGTGCATCCCTAATTAATACAGACTGCTCAATTTTCACAACTTAATAGAAAAGGGATTATTTTTGTTAAAAATTATTTCTATTGGGTTTCATAAAGAATGCTGAATAATAAAAAACACAGAAAGCAAAAAAAAAATTTTCTTTTTGTCACATTATGTACAGGGATGGAGAATTTTCAGAAAATCTTACCAAACAGAAAAAAAACCTGGAAATTTATTGTTTGATAAAAATGTTATTGGAGTTAGGGTGAAACCCTGAATTATTGACACCTAACAAATAATTGATACTTTAGCAAATATCTAACTCAAGTAAGCATTTTCTTGTAAAATTCTACGAAGTAATGATTTATCTTTTCAAATAAAGGGTCTGTATGCAAATTTTAATTTATGTAATTTTTTTATTTATATAACGATATTTTTAAGACAAATACAATCTAATTTTTATTATTTAACTATACTTTTATGTAAATAATAATACATTTTTCACAAAGAAAATATATTTGTATGCAACAATTATTAGATGAGTACAGAATTACATAATTCATTTTCCTGGAGGCCCTACAACAATTCACCTTCTTTTATAATCGCAAATAACAAGATACATTTTGAATTTTAATTTTAAAAACTTTTCTTTTCATATCCATTCATGTACATTAAAATATGTAAAATTTTTTAAAATAAAAATTGTAATCATAGCAAATTATAAGTTTGGCTTAAAATCATAAAATAAATGTTTTCATTAAAAATTTCTATGTAGCAACTGTAAAAAAGATTTTACTTGGATGTGAACCTTCAAGTAAGATTGCGACTCATTGCAAAAGGAATTAAAAGTGAAAAAATGCTGAGGAAAATTATGTGAAGGTATTATCTATTTTCCTTTTAATTCAAGGAAAACTTCAATGTGTAGGGTGTAAAAATATTGTATGGTTAAAAAAATTATAGATACTCTTAATCATCCCTTCCTTTCATTTTCTAAGGTATGTCTGGGGATATATAATCTAATTAATGAAATACAGCACTCTAGAAATACAAATGATGTATACATCCCAGAGCAATAAATAAAAGATAAAATTAATGTCAGTGAGTAAAAATAAAAAAGCAATACACATTGTTACCTGTTGTATTTTCTTTGTGAAAAATGTATTATTTACATAAAAGCATAGTTAAATAATAAAAATTATATATTATTTGTCTTAAAAATACCTTTATATAAATAAAAAAAATTACATTCAGCCCAAAGTTTGGCTATAGAATGAATCTTCTCAAAATAAATATATTTCTTTTATTCATTTTCTATATGCATTAGAAATTGGAAATCAGGTTCACTGATTATAAACACTTTGTGCAGGTACAAAAATAATGGCAAAAACAGGTTTTTTTTTTAACTGGTTTATTTGGTTTAAACTTTTTTTCTTTAATTGCCCCCTATTACATATAGATACATATTTTTCGATAAAAATAAACATTGCTGGATATTATAATAAGTAATATAACTTCATTTGGAAATATATTCAAATTAAATAATTACAGTAAGTTATGTAGAAAATGGAAATCTTATCTAATTTAAACATTAGTAAGATAATTGAATTATGTTCAAAGAACAAACTGCTCTACACAGTGTAAATGTGTGAACTGTGAAACATAGATATCCTGAAAATCTTATCAAGAATCTTTTGATTAATAATAATAAATAAATATTTGATGAATATAAAGATATACTTTTCCACTCCTATTCAAAAAATTTTCGTCGAAATACTTGCTATCCAGGATGTCTTATTTTTCTGTCACTAAATGAGCAATTATGACCTTTATTCAAAAGAAAGCTTTTAATGTGGAATTCCTAGAAATTTTTGACATTTAGCTGTTGGGGTTTTACACCTTTTCTGATTTATTACTTGACACTTTTCCTTTGAAAGTACAAAGTCCCCCCCCCCCCCCCCCCAAAAAAAAAAGACAGGGTAAAAAAAGTAAACAGAGAAACTATTTACCAGCTTCTTAGACTACTGCAAATAATGGTCTTAAAATGCACAGAAGATTTTTAAATTATTGTCTTGTTCATGTTCTAAAAGATTTAAGCAGCCAACAGACTTTTAGGTAGATTTCGTATGAAATACTACCTATTGGCGTCGTTCCTATGTTGGAATTTCTGAAAAAATTTTGCAGATCTACACCGATCATGACCCCTAGAACCCAAAACCGCCCTCAGTAAAAAACTTTATATCTATATACACTATATTGCCATTAATGACCGGCAATTTTCAATTTTAGACATTTTATCGAATATTTAGAAATATACTTGTCATATTCTTCTGGAATTTCAGCATTAAAAAGAACAGGTATGATCTCATATTTAGCAATGTCGATTTGATAAGGGGTACAATTAGGGGGCCAACAAAAAATCAAAGAAAAAAAATAATACTTGGGATCACCCTGTAAAATAAAATGCACGAAATGATCTATTGCTACCGAATATAAGTAAACAGACATGTGCAATGTGTGTATTCCTTTGTGTAAAAATAGCACATATATTAATAGAGATATAGCGATTTATTTAAAAAAATTAAAAAATTCTTGCATGTTTTTTGCTTATAACATACAGGGTTTTCAACCAAATTTAACGCCGATTTCAGAAAAATTGACAAAATATAGTAGAAACAATATAGTGCAATTGGAATATAAATATATTAAATATTTTAGGAAATATGAGCACTTGTATGAAATAATTTTTATCTGCGCATGCGCAAACGATAACAAGATCATTTTACATAATTTAATAGTCTATGAAGTTACATAATTTAATAGTCTTTTTATCTATGGAGCAACTTATTGAAAAAAATCTAGTCAAATATCGTAAAAATTCAGAAAGATATCGGCGTTAGAGTGAGCAAATTTTTAGCTGTTCTCTAAAAGCAGCTGAATGATAAGGGATTTTACACAAATTGTCATTTTTTATTAACTGACTTTCAGAAAAAAGTATTTAGTGACTATCAACCAGTAGATTTGGAAAAAATGCTTCGATTTTGATACTTCTTTTGATCATGGTATAGGCTCGTTCTGGTGGTTATCAGAGAAGAACTAAAGCATCAATTAAAAAAAAAAAATAAATGAAATAAAATTAAAATGACAATTTGTAGAAAATCCCTTATCATTCAGCTGCTTTTAGAGAACAACTAAAATTTTGCTCACTCTAACGCCGATATATTTCTGAATTTTTACGATATTTGACTCGATTTTTTTAATAAGTTGCTCCATAGAGTTGACTATTAAATTATGTAAAATGATCCTTGTTATCGTTCGCGCATGTGCAGATAAAAAGTATTTCATACAACTGTTCATATTTCCTAAAATATTTAGTATATTTATATTCCATTTGCACTATATAGTTTCTACTATATTTCATCAATTTTTCTAAAATCGGCGTTAAATTTGGTTGAAAACCCTGTATGTTATAAGCAAAAAACATGCAAGAATTTAATTTTTTTAAATAAATCATTATATTTCTATTAATATACGTGCTATTCTTACACAAAAGAATACACATATTGCACAATGTCTGTTTATTTATATTAGGTAGTGATAGATCATTTTGTGCATTTTATTTTACAGGGTGATCCCAAGTATTTTTTTTTCTTTGATTTTTTGTTGGTCCCTTAATTGTCCCCCCCTTATCAAATCGACATGCTAAATATGAGGTCATACCTGTTCTTTTGAATCCTGAAATACCAGAAGAATCTGACAAGTATATTTCTAAATATTTGACAAAATGTCTAAAATTGAAAATTGCCGGTCATTAATGGCAATATAGTGTATATAATTTTCTTCTGGACACAATAACTTCCACAATTCTGCACAAATCTCTTCCAAACTGATACATAAAATCAAGGGGCATAAAATCTCTGTCAAGTTCGTTAATGGGCAAAATTGGACCAAGGGGATGGAAATCGGGAGGCGTTTTGTAAAAGCCAAAAAAAACCCCATAACTTCTTAATTTTTGTACATATCAAATCAGTTTAAAGTTTTTATTACTTCTAAAAATAGGACCAAAAATTTAAGTATCACAGATTTTTGATAAAATAAAAAATGGGCTCAAGGGGTGCAAAAAATAGGGTTTTTGGGAGAAAAAAATTCCTAACTTCGTCAATTCTCAAGATATCAAATCCAATTAATTTTATTATAGGATCAATTCGTACCGCAAAAAAATTAAAGCAAAAAAAGGGGGGTGATGAAGAAAAATTTCCATAACTCTGTCAATTCACAAGATATAAAATCCCCATGAATTTATCATATATCTTCTTAATATTGTCTTCAACATTTATATAGACAAGTTTTCGATCGGACCAATTCTTACAGCAAAAACAAATTAAAAATGCATACGGTTGAAGAAAAAAATCATCTTATTAAGGGTGTATTCAAATCCAAACTGCTTATTTTCTTACTCATTTTTACTCTCAAACACATCCAATTGATAGATTCTCTTCTTCAGAAATTTTATAATGTACTGTAATGATCGATTTTTTGATAGAGGCAGAATATATTTCAAAAAATGATGTCAAAGTGGGCATTTTGAACAGAATTTCCTGAAGCAATTGTGTTAGAAACGAAAAATATTGCCCTACTGAGAAAATAATTGTTTATTAATCAAGTTTCAATTAATTGAAAGAAAAATAAAAACACATGTTGCTTATAAATCTTTTCAAAAATCATGTCAGCAAGTTTCGTATTTTTTCTATTAAAAATGAATCTGAAAATGTGCCAGAAAATTTCGAGTTGTTGAGCATGGAAAAGTATTCTTTTTAATACCGCCTTAACATGATTGTGATAAAACCAGCTATTATATAAAAATGAAATAAAAACTCGTCAAAAGCGGCGAGATAAAACTGTTAAAGTGGATTTATATCTAATCATGATTTAGTTTTTGTTGGTGCAAATAATATACTTAACTTCGAAATCTACCTCCGCCTGTAGACCGGGCCAGCAGGGATTTTTTTCCCCTAAGATATGTTGTTACTATTACTAAAATGAGTAAATTAAAAATTACTAAAATTACACATTTTTAGGCATTTTTACGAAACAATATCTCAAGTGACCTGTATCTTGATTTTTTCTACATTTTCTTGTTATGTTCAAGATAGTAGATTTAATTGTGTTATAGATTATTTAAATGTATTTTTTTTCTCACATATTTTAGTTAAAAGTAAACAGATGCTTATTTAACAAAATTTTGATTTAAAAAAAGAAATTGACTTTTTTTAAAATACTGAATCTCTTATGCGATTTTTATTATAGGAGCCCACAACAATAAAATATTCTCTCTAACTGGACTATAAAAAACTTTTTGCAGTGAAAAGAAGTTCACTGAACATTTTAATATTTTCTTCTTGACCTAATCATTACTTCAAATATAAACAAATTCATCTTGAAGATAGTATCTCCAAATAACCTTTTTATATGACTATCAGTAGCTGTGGTTGTTAAAGATTTTTTTGTTTTATATCTGAATACTTCTAGTTATTTTGTTTTCTGGATGATATCTAAAAGTCTTTCGTCCTCAAAGATTCTTTTTAATATTCTTAAAGGATAACCTCCCAAATCGAGAAAAAATTCCTTTACAACTTGACCAAAATCTTAAAGATCATTGTGTTAATGTTATTAAGTGCTGTAAAGAATCTTTTTTTTAATGAAAATATTTTATGCTATGTATTAAATATTTTTTATCTATCTTTGTTTATTTAAAGGCTCTCTAGGACATCAAACACGTTCATCATGACATGCTAATTTTCATACTACATGCATACAAACATCACCTAGACTAATTATGTCTATGTTAAGGCTGTTCTCAACTGCTCTGCTCAAAAAGTGCAAAACATTTTGACACATTTACAAATTCCTTTTTTAATGGAAATATATAAAATTGGAAGGCCTCACTATGGAAGCAATTTGGAATCA
Organism: Maratus speciosus; assembly: GCA_963932465.1. Lineage (NCBI taxonomy): Eukaryota > Metazoa > Arthropoda > Arachnida > Araneae > Salticidae > Maratus > Maratus speciosus. The sequence goes on from OZ010787.1 coordinate 606,216,841, forward strand.
AACTGTGTTTTCCATTTTTTGATAAATAAATTACCTATTGAGTTAAAATCTATTTTGATCATGTGGCAATGATGTTTTTCACCCTTCTTTGAGTAGTTATTTTTCTTTCGCGTGGATATTCAGTTCAAAACACCCACTTTGACACTATTTTTTGAAAGATCTATCGTCTTTTCAAAAAAAAAACGGAAAAAACAGTTCGATTAGATAGCTTCTGAACAACAGCACCTGCTAGTTTCATGCATTTCCAAACAAAAATAAATTAAAACTTATGTCATAAAGTTGCCCTTTTGTATTTGAGAACAAACTCTAAGGGGCTACTTCACTCATGCAGAAACACCCACTTGTTAATGTTATTAGTATGGGAGAATTTTTTTTTAATATCTCGTTTGCTTTTCAACATTTTTAAATGATTTTTTTTCCATTCTATACCCGAGGTCGATTTCAACAAAGGCCCTTTATTTACGTTTGCAATTCTTTTTTATGAGGAATACCTTACTTAAATATGCCTTTACTTTCGAAACCAGTTCCAAAAGTGAATGTATCCTCATAAAACAAAAGTGAAAAAGGGCCTTTGTAGAGATCGACCTCTGGTATTCAATGAAAAATAATCATTTTAAAATATTGAAATATGAACAATATATTTAAAAAAAAAAAATCTTATAGGATTAACATAAGAAAGCAGGTGTTTTCGCTTGAGGGAAGTAGCCTCTTAACTGCAGAGATAAAGTGTTAAAAAAGTAGAAAATATTTCTATCAATAATTTAAAACACGAAAATTAGAAAAAAGAGAAAATATATTAGATATGTTCTAAAAAACAATTTATTTTTGATTTAAACCATTGTTAAAAACACTTAGTTTAAAACATGCTAATATGCAAAATAGCTAAAACGAATTGAGATCATCTCAAAATGTAAAAATGTACCAATATTTCCATAAATGGATTTTTTTAATTATTACAATACTTTCTGTACTCTGTATGTGTACAGAAAGTAAAAATGTGATTAAGTTACAGTTTATTTTTTCGGGAGGCATGAAAACAGAGCAATAGATATGAATGAATAATATAATGAGGGGAGCTACTCTCGTTTATAACACATTTATGCACAATCATAAACGGCATATAAATTTTATTTACTACTCTTACAGTAATTATTGCACTGGGATATAAAATTGCTATGACATGTATTTACTAACAGATTTGTCTGCATAACTCTCCAATACATTTGTGCAGTAGACTCCCTCAAATCTGCAACCCTAAAATCCACAAACGCCTAAAATTCACACATCATCACAGATGTAAACAATGAAACTTTCAGTTCAGATGTAAGGACAAAATTACAGAATTTATTAGGTTTATATCATTCTGTATGTATTTTAATATGTAATTCGCAATGATATGACTAAACTCATGGTTTTTCATCAAAGTATAAATCTATTTCTGAAAAAAATAAAGATATTGCTGATATCACAATCTTTTTATCAAATATATTTATGTATTAATCAAATTTTTTTGGTTATTATGACTGGCTAAACCTAAAATAAAATTTCCTTACTTTATGATTTTGATGTGAATTAATAGAATACCTGTCAGGTTCCGAGAAACATCTGCTATTAGAACTGATGTTCTATATTATTTTTATCATGTGTTATGCAAAAAAAAGGCAAGTTATGCCCCCACGTGATTTGTTGAATGGCACATTTCTTTTTTTTAAGAAGTAGCATTAAAGGTAGCATCCATGGTAGCTACAACCTACTGATTTTTTGTATTACGCTACCTCTACACTACATTGTTCAAAATGTAGCACACTACACAACAAATTACTGTAAAAAGTAGAAACTACTGTAGTTTTGCTACTTCTAAACCATGATTATGATTATACGCATTGTTGTCAAATCATGAGTACAACCTGAATAAATTTTATTAATAAAAATTTCTAATATATTTAAATTTTTTTTAAATAATATATTTTAGGAAAATGTAATAAATATTGTTGACAATAAACTGTAATAAATAAATAACAAAAAAAATCTTGTTCCACATTATATATTCAGACTTTCATGATTTTTAATTGGTACAAAATTTTGACATCCAATATTTTAGTCTGGCAATTGCTTTTACATTTTTAATTCTGCACCCTATTTTAACAATATCAAAAGGATTACTTTTTTATATATATTCAAAATATGGATTTAAAGATTAAGATATTCAACAGGTAGACATTCTGAAAATCATCTTCAAAAGAAGTAAAATAAAATTAAAATAAAATTTTATCTGGCTCAAACAATTAAAATACAGTCGAACTTGGTTTTAGTGTCATTCAAGCGACCATAATAATTATGACGCTATAACCATGTGACATAATAACCGAGGTCAGGTCAGAAACATGGAGCATAAGTAAAGAACGTGTGCACACTACCCTATTTTACACCTTATACAATGAGAATGATTGTATAATAAATTATAAAATGAGTATAAATTACACTTACTATATTTTTCCAAAGACAAAATTAATTTATTCCTGCATAACATGATGCCATGGTGGTACTACTTCATAAATCTCTTGCCGCCCTTCATCATTACTGACAGTTTCCTCTGTTTCTTACACTTCTCGGACAATTTTCAAATAAGATTTAAGTTCAGAAGTTATCACATCGTTATCTACAGCAACAAACTCATCCAAATTTTCATAAAAAGGCAAATAATCAGATCTTCCGAATTGATGATTCCACTCTGACAAAAGCAAATCTTCTTCTTCAATTTGTGGGATTTCACTCACTCTCTTCTGTAGAAACAAAACTGGCATGTCTAAATGCTTCCTCATTTGGTTAATATTCTTGCCATTTTGTTCAAAGGCACTTAAAAATTTCTCTTTGTTTTCTCCAGATAGAGCACATAGTTGAATTTACTAACGCAAATTCTCGACAAAATTCAGCTGTCTTCTTCCCTTTATCCCAATGAATTAATAATCAGACTTAGATAAAATGTAAAACTGTCTGCAAACTCAAATAATTTCTTAAACATTTTCTGCAGAAAAATGCCACGCCCCTCCTAAGTCTTATATCACCACTAACAGCAAAAGTGAAAAAGTTTTCTTTACAATCCCTCACATTACATGCTCTCACCTTCCCCCCCCCCCCCCTCCAGTTTTCTGAATTAGACTTTATTGAAAAGAGGATAATGTTTACTAAGATATTAAAACTGAATTCCCCTTTCGAATGTAAAAAAGTCACTGCAAATCGCAGAGAAATGCTAAACAAGCACATAAACATTCGCTAAAATTTCCAACCAAATAAACTTTATTTAAAAGAGATCAACATTTAACATTTACTTTTCAACACAAAATTTATTTTTAATCTGTTAAATTAATCTGCAAAGCCTAAAATAATCTGCAGCACCTGCTTCGGTGCTGCACTGTTTCTGCTATCAGCCCTGGCAAAAAAAAAGCATTGTACCTGCCGTTCCGGCATAAGCCCCGCACTTCCAATATTTTTAAGTTTTAAAAATATATATGCCACGGCACTTCTTCCATGGTACATGCCAAATAATTTCTAGATAGCTTTTTTTATCTGCAGACATTCTCACAAGTCTGCAACGGGCCTCGCACAGATTCTCCGCCTGGGGTCTTAATAATTTTTTTTATGAAAAATTTGTAAAAAAAACCCCATCAGAACTGTTCGCAAACTTTGAAATTTTTCAGCGAACAGCGTTCGCTTATATTATCTGACCCTGTTAATAATATTAACTTTGTCTCCCAAAGAAAGAACTTTTCTTTTTAAGGCTCCTGTCCCTGCTGGCAAAGGCACTCATGAACTAATGCTAATCCTATAGGAAGGGATTTTTCTAATATCTCATTTGCATTTCGACATTTTTAAATAATTTATTTTTCATTGGATAGCCGAGGTCCATCTCTACATTGCACTTTTTTTACTTTTTCGATTTTGGTTGCAGATATTTTTTAGAATGACATTTTCATTTTCAGAACCGGTTTTGAAAGTGAAAGTAACTTTATAAAAAATATCTGCAACCAAAATCGAAAAAGTAAAAAAGGTGCGATGTTGAGACAGATCTCTGCTATCCAATGGAAAAAAAACAAACAAGAAAAAAAATTTCAAAATATCGAAAGGCAAACAAGATATTAGATAAATCTCTCCCCATAGGATTGTCATTAGCTCATGAGTGTCTTCGTCGGCAAGGACATGAGCCTTAAGGATGCCATAGTGATCCAAGTTTCTCACTCGAAGCATGACAGAACTGAAAACCAAAGTAATGAGGTTGCTGCCATGTCAGAAATGCTACATTCTCTTTTATAATTTCTTCTCCGTGTGTCATTCGATTCTTCCCTCTTTCTCCACCTTATTTAATCTAACTGATGTTCTACACTATTTTTTAGACAGATAAGGAGCAGAAGTGTCACCCTGTTCACTGCCTACCCCCTCCCCCCCCCCCAGAGTTTTTTCCCCTGGCCATTACTGCACGATAGGTCTGAACTTCAGCCATCTGTGATTTGTCTCCCATCGGTGATGAAATGGACTTCCTTGTTGTGAAAACAGATTATACTGCCCCATTTTCTGAAAATAAATATATTAGTTATGTATATTTTTTGACACAATAACTGGGGTCAATGTTTTAATTATGTCGTTATTTCCAAGTTACTACAACATTAATGTCTATGGGAGTTTTGCGAGGACTGAAAACTTTCACATGATAACCGAGTTGTCATAATAACTGAGCCATTAGACCTCAACCGTTGAACACCTGAAGTAAAGCAATGCAAAAATGCAATTTCCTCAATAACTATATGACTTAGGATAATCGCAATAGTTTTTCTACAAGGAATAAAGATTTTACTATTACCGAGTTCGACTGCATGATAAATACAAATATTTGCTCCTGTTAAGGAAATAATATTTTTTAAGTATTTAGTAGCATCATCTTTAGCTTTAATAACAGCATGTTAATTATAAGTGTCTCACAGCAATTTTTATTCAGAATGAGCATATGGATTTTACACTATGCATGAAATCCTTTTTGTTTGTTGTTCCCATTTAATTCTCAATTGGCAATAAATCTGGCTAGTTTGGAAACCAGAAAAGTATTCAATGTAGGTAAATTTTAAAATTGGTGAAAACATATTGAAACTAGAGAATAATACTTTTGATACATGAAAAATATATTTAAAAAGCCACTGCCAGGGTTGCTGGCTTTTAGTCAGGCCAAAAAAAGTTTACTGGCTTTTCTTGGTTTAACCACTTAAAAAAAGCCAGCTTTAATTGAAAAAAAGCCAATTCTTATTTTTTAAAAAAGGTGATTTTCAGCTAATTAATATTAAATTTGGATTAATTTATTTTTAATACACATATAAATATTTTCGGCTGAATCCCAGAACAGCCAAGATACTTGGCATCGTTCAGTTTGGTGAGGCGATAAATGGATTTTTGTTGTTACCAGTTCGTTTCGTAAATTGTTTGCACGCCTACAGTGGTCTGTTCCTGAATTTGGATCGGCTTAATGGGATTGGTTGATTTGTGGTGTATTGGATGGTATGTCTACCTGAAAACTTTTATCAACAATTAGCTCAATGGTGTTTTGACAACTCAACTTCACATGTGTAGAAGGAACAGGAAGACGTTTTGTAATTGAAAATTAAAATGACTGCAAGGCAAAAGTTTGTTATTGTTAATATTTGTTATTTTCTTTTTTTTTTTTTTTTTTTGGCTGTTTTTAGTCGTAAAATTTGAAAGTTAAAGTACCTGTGTAGTTTAGTTTGAAATTGTGAGTATAAAATAAAAAGAACAATTAAACAAAAAAAAAAAAAGGTGTTTTCCAAATAAAATTTGTTGAATTAAATTTTGAAAAGCTTGTTCCTATTTAAATAGTATATATTCATGCATATGTTATTCATAATTCTTTTTTTAACAGTGAGAAATGCTATTTTTATTCAACGACAAAATGAATTATTGTAAATGTTTATGAGAAATAAAGTAAGACTTGTATATTAATAGCCCTTAAAATTAGTTAAGTAATAAAACATGTAATGTAACTAAGCAACCATTGTCCTCTTTAAAATTATATATAGCAAAAAAAAAAAGAAAAGAGGATTAACCATTAACTGGAAACGTGAAAATCCTATGCACAAATAGAACACATAATAATTTACCTAATAATGAAGTTAAACATTTAATCTTTAATAGTAATGCATTAACAGGACCTATTTTTTAATATAGCAGCATAAAAATAGGTTTGGAGTGTGGGATAGAGAAAATATTAAGGGCAGATGTGTAGATGCAAACATCTCACAGTATGTACATTTCCGTTTAAGGGTTAAAGGTCAGTGTAAACCAGATAAACCAACTGGTATAGCCCTTTTAAAATTTAGCTGACATATTTGTAATTCTGACTAAAAATCACTAGCATTTGGCCATCTATGTGTTATTCCAATATTAATGTCTCCAAGTCTTCATTATCGAGAAATTGGGTTATTTATTAACTCAATGAAATGTCTTTAAAACTAATTAAAAAATACTTAAATATATGTTGTTTATAATTAAAATCCTTCACTATATAAAAGGCAATTATGGCCAGAAAAGGCCAATTTTGTTCAAAAAAAGCCAGTTAAAACCAATAAAAGCCACCAACGTGGCTTTTTTTTTTTTTTTTAATTTTCCGGCTTTTTTACAACCCTGGCCACAGCTGTTTGCTGATTATAATGATGATATTTGCTACATTTTTCTCTTAAAATTATAATACAGAATGGTACCGTTTAATATTTGTAGCAAATATGCCATATATTCTGACATATTACACACTCTGGTAAATAATGCGCATCTACATCTGAGACTATATTTTTCTGCATTTAGGTACATTTGCAGCAGTATGCACACAATTTCTTTCCAAAGAAACTTTCGTGAAATACGTAGCATAAAAATAAAATAAAGAATATTAAAACAAACATAAGAACAAATATCAAGGAAGAAAATGAGCAAATGTGTAGTTAAGACATGCGATACTACCCTAACCTTTTTGTCTATATGACTCCTCACAAAGCATTTGAAATCATGCTCCGATTCATTCAACTAATCATACCATTTTTTGTGTGCTCATTAATATTGAAATCTCAATCATTATAATTTATCTTTTCTTAAATTTTATTTTTTTCATTTTTACACCTGGCATATAACATGCACCTGTTAATTTGTATACATTTTCTTGTTTCTAAAGTGTAGGTTATATGCTGGGATATACAGTAGTTGTTATAAGTTCAGTTACCCAGGTGACTTTGAAAGCAGTGTTTGGATAATTAAGTCGTGGCATTCAGTCTAGATAATTTTAAAATCAAAACGCAAAGTGTCATCAAAAGTAATGCAACCTACATAAAAAAGGTATTAGTATATATATATATATATATATTTAACAAATTGAAATTTTAATACAAAGTAACTTTAAAGTATAAAAATTAAAATAAATAAATGTGACAAAATAATTACTGAAAAACTGAAGGATATTAATAAAAACTCCCGTCCAAAATATTTTATTAAAACAAAGATAATTTACTCAGGTGCATTAAAAATTTTATCATAGTTTCAACAAATTTAAAGAGGGGAGGGGGGGATGATTTTGAACAATTTACATAAAAATTATTATAAGAAACGGTTTTGAGTTATTTTGCAAAATATTTCTCAGTTATTTTAAATTTTTAAAAATATTAACCCACAACATTTCTTTAAACAATCAAAAATTACAAAGCATGAGAAAACTTTGTATACTACACAGATTTTCTTTCTTTTTTTAATACAAACTATAAGATAAAAGATTTTTTTGTGTGTGTGTGTGTGTGTGTGTGTTCGTGTGACATATGCAGCTGATACAGCTAAACACTGGAACGAATAATACATATAGTATATACATAATTAGCAAAGGACTTTCAACAAGTATGTATTTGATTTAATTATGTATTCAAAGAATAATAATTTCTCAAAATGAAAGCTGGAATAATTTTATTAAATGGTTAAATTATAATATTAGTAGAGCAAAAAAATTATATTCAGTAAACCATCATATTTGAGTTACGGAGGGACTACATAATTTTATAAAATTAACGTACATAGTCTATAATTTTTTGCTTAATAATACTTATTTCTCTTTAGAAGCATTGAAGGCGACATAATTATTTTAAGATATAGTAAGATTGTATGCATTGTGAAAAGTAATGATTTTAAAACTAAATGACACATGCCAGTACGGCAAGAAAAGCCAATTCATAATGCATTAAAAATATTTCAGAATTACCAAATGATAAATCAGTGAGACTCGTTGTAAGAATCGTAGAAATAGAAGAAAATGAAGATAACTAGTTCACACAATCATTAATACTTTTAACCTCTATTTAGGCCTTAAAATGAATCCAGACTGACACGCAGCAAAACAGTCAACAAACAACATAAACAGTTCCACGAATCCATAAAGAGAAACCACAACAAATTCAACCTTCACAAATACGCAATACATGTGTTGCATTGGAGTCCAGACACTTCATTTACGATTCAAACTGTCTATAGAGAGCGCTGTACATTTTAAAGGAACCTGTATAGCTGTCGGATAATAATGCAAACCCGCATTGCTTGTTGTAATATTTCTACATATTATGAAAAGTATATATACTCCAAATCGCTAATTTCGGACATTGTCCGGTGATTATCTGTGAAAGATTGCTTCAGGGCGCGGTTTTTTTTATTTTAAGTGTAGAAAATTTATATGTAACCATATGAAAACAATTTTTAAAATGCATTCAAGATTCTTGATAATAAAAGAAAAAAAAGGAGAACAATAAGTTATTAGGATGAGCGAAGCGAATCCTCTACTAGACCACACAAATTACATTTTGTCGTACACTTTACAAAAAAACTATTCAGTATTTTGACTACGCTATCTCGTGGATAAAAGATATAACTTCTCGCTTCAGGATACTGCCGTGCAAGCACATTGCATTATATGTATTTTTAATTTGTTCAGGATGATTATTCTTTTGCACAATTTCAGATTTCATGTGATATTTGTGTTCTGTCTTATAAGACAAAGTAAAAATTATCGGAATTTGAATATCTAAAACTTTCAAATACATTTACAATTAAGAATTATTTCAACAGCCTTTAGCATTAGTTAAAGGGAAATTAAAGGGACAATTTTCCTGTACCGAAGGCTGCGAGCAGCGCCTCTATAGGCCGTTTTAATTCCCAATTATGATCTGTAGATTTGCACAATATTTTTTTTCTTTTTTTTACAGAATAACCTTAAAAAATTATTATTTTAATTAATTTATTTTACATATTTTTCTATTATGGACGCATTTTTGCAAATAAAAAATGAAACACGTATATTTTCAGAAGAAAAAATAAATCATGGAGTTAGTAATTATAGGTAGAATCATGATTAATTAAATAGTTTCACGATTTCTTTTATTAAATTTCTAAAATACCTTTTTTATGAAAATTATACCATATTTTCAATGAATTAAAATTTGGGAAAATTCAATTATTTACATTCAATTATAAAAGTATTTTTCAGTGTTAAGAATTCAAATACACAATTTATTCTTATTACGTGAAATCATTTACGCAGACGACACTTACGCATTTTAAAAGAATTAATTATGATTTTTTTTTTTTTTTTTTTTTTTTTTTTTTGTAAAGCGGCAACAAAAGAATTGCAAACAAATAAAATTAATTATTAAATTGGCTATATCATAAATAAAAAATTTCGAGGAAGCTCTTAGTTATTTGGCTGAATTTACATTTCTAAAATTAAAATGCGCCAAAACATAAAATAACGTTTTTGCTTAATAAAGATGCAAAAATAATATAAAAAATATATTGTTACTTTCAAATATTTATCTTATTAAGTAATGCTTCGCGAATCCAAACAAAGCATGCTTTTGCTAGTATATATAAAATTGTAACAATATGTTTTAATAATTTCACGAACCGGAAAAATATTTGTCAAAATTTCACGAGCCGGAATATCGTTCCGTTTGCTACATTTCGGGCCCTGGATTGTTTGTGAAAGTCTTGAGAAAATAACTAGAAAAAGCTAAGAAAGCATACATCGTTTATTTAATTGATACTTGTTTCTGTTCAGTTACATATTGTGCAGCAAGAGATTTGTATGCATCCAGCTTAATTAACAGAAATTTTTATAAAAATGTAAATAATTTATTGTTTATGTGCATTTCGTAATTTTAAACCACATCACACAAAAAAGATCCATGGGCTAATGCATTTACCATGTTTACTTAAAAAAAAAAAAAAAAAAAAAAAAAAAAAAAAAAAAAAAAAAACAGCAAATTTGAGTTACATGGGGTCACGGTACTTTTGGTACGTCTGTTATCTACGATAAACAGTCTTACTCTACTCATAGATGTAGCAGTATTCCTATAGGTATAATATGTTCCTATGACTCTACTTCTTCAGAGCATATTTTCAAATAAGATTTTCCACCTTTTTTTCCAGTAGCACAGCGCACAGCGCACAGCAATATCGAGTGATATCGTAAACAGTGATTTTGTAATATCTGCCACTGTTTGGAAAAGTCGAAACGGCCAATCTGTATTATAAAGGACAAACGTCTTCGTGCGTAACGCTGACGTCATTTTGTGAATGGCAACACTTTTCGATGAAATGTCAGTTTTGCAATTTTTGTTACTGCAATTTTTTTAATTTCTAAACATCCCACATTTTCAATTTTCACATCGTCATGAAGGAAAAAAATCTACTTTCAAATGTAATTTGTTTGAAAACTCTATCTTAATCTCAGAGTAAATATTATATAGAGAGCTCATCCCCGTTACTTTCGCTTGTAAAAAGTGGGGCCAGGATGACCCACGTGACAGTTGGCATTTGGCGATGAAAGGTTACCAGTAGCAACGCTAGTTTTTCGCTTTATCGCAGCTCTTGGCAGGAGTGCAGTATTTTTATGCTGTGATTGAGAAATTTGAGAGTTGACAGAAATACAAATCAGTAGTAAAAGAAATCTGAATGTACACCGGATATTTATCCTAGTGTTTTCTTTATCATTCAAAGAATGCCTCATCAGTAATAAATAAATAATGAAATTATGAAACTTTTATTCAGATAAATATGTATGTATATATTTAACTAATAATTTAATCTGTTTTCAATATTTGACATGGTTTTGTTTATATTTAATTTCATTAGATACTTAATTTTTTTAATTGTTAATACAAAGTAAAAAATGGGACAGAAACAAATAAAGAAATTAGATAAGAAGTTTAACTTTGTGTGTTAGAAGGCAAAAAGGCAGGGGGAGAAAGGTGAAATTTCGAGGGAACTGACATTTAGGTGATGAATTATTTACCTATTATTACTATAATACTAGAAACTTAACAAACAGGTCTTTTTTTTTCTTTTTTTGTAAATTAAAAAAATTTAAAGAGTTTAATAATTATTTTAATTGGAAAACGCTGATATTACATAAAGGACATTTTAACTGAAAAAAAAAATGTCAGCTTTAAACTTTCTGAATTCATGAAATGTTTATTGTTTTTCTTTCCAAAAAAATACATCTATAACAACACATGCAATTAATTGAAATGTTTAACTGAACTCAAACTTACACACATAATTTTATTTACAAATTTCGCTTCATGGATGCAAGTTTATAAATAATAACTTAGTACACAACTATAACAAACATACAGGAATTATTTTACAATACAAATTGCATAAATACACACAAAATAGTTAGAAATAGAAAAAGTCCAAAATGCAAAATTTCAATTTCAGAAATAATACAATTAAAAAAAAGAAAAAAGTTATTTGGCTGTGCTTAATTCATTTATATTAGCGGTTGCCAACTTCTGAACCTCACGGAACACTAAATTCAAAATTTGAAATCACACGGACTACTAATAAGAATTTTGTAACAATAAAAATGTATTTGTACAATAATTATCACAGAATGTTTATTCTATTAAAATGTATTATACCTATTCAGTAAAATAAAATTATAAATGTGGGGTGTCACTTTCTTGCCTATGTGATTGATACCACTATTTTTTAATAATAATCACCGTCTTATTTAATCATAGCAAAAAGGTTCAAAAGTTTGTTTAATTGTATCAAAATTATTAATGCTGTTCTCAAATCCAAAAGGGCAACTTTATGACATAAGTTTTAATTCATTTTTGTTCGGAAATGTATGAAAGTAGCAGGTTTGTTGTCGATGTAACTACTACGATGTAACTGTGATGACTATGTAATCGAGCTGTTTCTTCCTTGTTTTGCAAACGCAATAGATCTTTCAAAAAATAGTGTAAAAGTGAGCGTTTTGAACCGCTTTACCGTGCGAAAGAAAAAAAATCTACTCAAGAAAGGATGAAAAACATGTTTGTCACGTGATCAAAATCACTTCTAACTCAATGGGCAATTTATGTATCAAAAAATGGAAAACACAGTTCGATTGCAAATCGCTTCCATGGTCAGGCTTTCCAATTTTATATCTTTCCGTTAAAAAATTAATTTGTAAATGCGTAAAATCGTTTTGCGCTTGTTGAGCAGAGCAGTTGAGAACAGCCTTAACATTAATTTCAACCTTACTAAATAATTGAAGCTTATTTAAGAATCACGCATTTTGATAAGATATTTATTACTGTTTGTTTAAAATAAGTTCATATACGGAATCAACGACATCGCATGAGCACAGAGAGCAATTCTTATTTCACGCTGAGACCAGTAACGAGTTTTAATTGCTGTGACCCAATCATCAAAATACTTGTTTCGCACAAATATGAAGTTCAAAATTAAGCCAAAATTTTCGTTGTTTTTCCAGTCAATAATGCATATTCATATTTTCGGGAGAGTCCAAAATTAATACTTATCTGTGTTAATACAATTCAACAAATAAAGCATATACTAAATAATCTCTATTAATATAATTACCAATGCCCGCTATAATTTAAATTTTCAAAACTACACATCTAAATTTTTACAAATACAGGAATTTTTTAGAGTATTATCATGTTATCATTAATAGTTTTAATATTTATAAAGTACAATTATTAATTTAACATTCAAAATCCAAATAATGTCCAAAATTTTCTGAGGAACACCGAAATTTTCTCAAGGACCACCTGTTGGCAACCTCTGATCTATATAACAATGAATCCTAACTATTTCGCAAAAAAATCCGTTAATAAATCAAATTATAATCCACAAACTAGTTTTATTAAATGATATATTTAGTTTAAATAAATAAAGAAAGAAAACAGAGTAGTTATATATATATATATATATATATATATATATATATATATATATATATATATATATATATATATAAAGCAGATTAACTATATGATACCGCACTTCAGTGCTAATTTTCATTTTCGGTTAATTAACATCAGCTATATTAATATATTAATATATAAATATAGATTAGCATCAAGCTAAGTTACATTGGTTAAAAAGATACATTGCATTAAGAATATGCCCAGACTTGTATTTTAAGTTTATTATACAAGAAGGGGTTCTGCCACCCCCCCACCCCCCGCCTATCCCCGCAGGACGAAGCCACTGTTTTCTTCTTACATTCGTAATTCTGCGAAGTTTTGAATTTTAAACATTTTGTGTAAAATAATTAAAATACTGATTTCTTGATACTGGCATTATTAATAAGTTTGAGCGTTTTTATTAATAAGTTTGAGATTCGTATTAATTTTTCTTATAATTATTTTTTGCTAAAAGTTATGAGTGCATTAAATGTAGCTGCGTATCTTATTAGTATATTAAATTTAGGTAATATTTAAAGACCTGTTAATACATTTAAAACGTACTTTAATAGCATACTTTATTTAAAGCATAAATTTAATCTAAAGCAAGATTTAAAAAAACAAAAACATAAGTATTTAGGTTTTAAAGCGACGAAAAGAAGTCTCTTTTGGCGAAAAAAATGTATCGCCAAACACCTTAATACGAAATGTTCTTAAAATTCAAATTAATCAAACTCACAATTTTAATATTTAAACTGATAACACTAGATTACGGTATATCCTATTATTACATACATTTATGTTATTAAAAGTAAAATATTCTGTATTTTCATCGTAACAACGTGAATAAACGATATCATAGTTCCAATGATATCTTTTTAAGACCCTTTAAATATTAATAAAAATAAATAAATAATAAATACATAACAATGGAAGGTAACAGAAGTTGTTTTGATTGATCTTTCTTGTACATCCACAAACACAACAACTTGCTACTGTGATATTTTTGAATCGTAAACATGAAATTGTCTAATATGCTCCGTAGAAATCAATGCTATTTGCAAGCTGACCGGGAAGCTTCTTGCCCCGAGTCACGTGATTTTATCCTGGTTGAAGAAACTGTCGGGGAATTCCCCCTCTAATATATGATTACTCTGAGATCTTAATTGACTGATTTATTATGACTTTTAAAATAATTTTCAAGCATGACTTTTTTTAATCTATCGCCATTCCATTACAAAATAACTCATATTTGCACTTTAAACAATATAAATAGTTCAGCAGCATTTGTCTCTGGCTAATTTTTCATAACGAAATTAAAACTTCATCAATTTATTATATTAAAAAGTGTCTGTCCGTTTGTATTTCACAGCTACCCCTCCTAGAATATAGAGCGTTAGGCGATCAAATTAACGCCAGTTATACGCATAGATCCGGGGATATCAAAAGTTGCCTTAGAATTTTAAAATTTCAATTACTTTTCGAGATTTTTTTCGTAATTTTTAATGACATTCCTGTAATGATGGCAACTAAATTGCTCCATTTTTGTGGATAAGAGGGAGAAAAGGGGAAACGATAGGGATTATAAGATTGCGTTGTTTGACATTATTTTTAAATTAAAATTTACTTTTATTTGAACAAGTAGTGAAAATAATATTGTGAATGAATTGCATTTTTCAAGAAATACAAACTCATTTTTACATATTCTAGATTCAGGAATCAGTTTATTTCAGAAAAAAAAAATCGTCTGTTGACTGGAACATTGAGATAAATTCCATTGGCGTAAAAAGAAAAAAAAAATCCGCCATAACTTTTTTAATTTAATTTAAAGCAGAAAAACAGACTTGCAACTATTTGTTTAAGATGGCGATTAAAACTTTTAACAAGAACGTTAAAAACAAAATGTTTTAGTGAGAACTATTTTATTTCTCGAAGCATTTATTTTAATTCATAAATATATAATGCTTTTGAATAAATTTGCCAAAACAAAGTTATTTTTGTATAAGTTCACCCACATGGTGTTATTTCTACCAGCTCCGAAATTAGAAGCCAAATCTTGGAAGAAAGAAAAACTTTTGGAAAATAAAGTTATACTTCTAGGAATACGTGCATTTTTATTGGGAAAGCTTTCGACTTAAAAATATAATTTATTATTTGAAATAATGTATTTAATTAAATTATTACTATAATTTTACCAGTAAAGTTAGATTGCTTTTCCCCCAAAAGAATCGAATGATCTCATGCAATTCAAAAGAAACACATCGGGTTGCCACGCAATTAGTAACAATAAAAGATGGATTGGGTTTAAGATTTCGATTTATGATTCCATGCAATATTTTTTAATTATTTCTCTTTTTGCTTATTTGCAGTGGAGGTTCGTGACAGAATTTTTAGGGCACTACTACATGGCTCCAACGTTTATGCTTTTTTTGCTAATATTTAAAATATAAATCTTCACTTTATTTAGCCATAGAAGCTTTGCAATTAAAAAAGACGAAAAAATATTTTAGAAAATAATATTAACAAAAAAGTGTAAAATTTGGGGCCATGTGTATAGTGGATTCATTGGTTCCCAACCTACGCGCAATTCGGTCGGGTCGGGTTGACTTTTATTGTTTCGGGCTCCGGTCGGTTTTGGTTTAGGTTTTGATTCTTGCGAGTCGAGTTCGATTTGTAAAAATCCAAACAAAGTGACTTACAAAAACCTAACTCTTAGCTGCAAAAAACATTTTAGAGAGAACCCGACCCGCAGAAAAAAAAATTTAAATAACTCCGACCCGAAAAAAATTAGGAACAACCCGACCCGATTTAGGACTCTTAATTCAACGACCCCGAAGTATCCGCTGTTTAGAGGTTTTACCTACCATATTTGATTATTAAAGAACATAGATATGTCCATTTTTCTACATAAAAGGTAAAATTGGTATTAGAATCATAATTGTAGATTATATTTCATAGTTGAATTAAAAATAAATTCCTTTCATTTCGGATTGAAATATGCCGGGTTCGTGTCCGGTTGCTGGTCGAAGAAAATTATTTTTTCAGATTCGGATCCGGTTGTGGATTGACTTCAAATGAAATTTTCGGGTTCGGGTGGCGTAAACCTGTTACCCAGCCGGTGAGCGATAAAGAATTCTAGTGTCTAGCGACCTAAAAAACCATTCGTGAGCTTTCCGCCACAACTTATATAACGCCTATCACGTCATTAACTTAAATAAAACTGATTGGTTCTCTTATTAGCAATTTCTATTGGCTGTCTTATTAAAGGGCTCTATTGGCCTTCCTAGAATCCTTTCAAAATGTTATAAATATAGGTTACTTTCTTTTGTGCCTCACTGTATTCTCTGATTTTTATGTGTGATTGACTCTGTAAATAAAACTTCTATGTACGATCAAACGGCCTTATCGTTCAACGGTGCAACATTCCAACAAGGATTTTTAACAGCAGATCGTGGTTTGCGAGAAAATTCTCTCTCTATTTCTTCTCTAAGACTATGCGTTGATCGAAAAAGTAGGTCACTCACATTAGGATTTATTGCTCGGGAGTTTTTTTCTTCAGTGAGAAGATACGAGTAATGGCTTTAAACGGAAAATAATATGCAGTCACAGCATTTGAAGGGAATAACTTTCCAATATGGAGCAGAAGGGTAAATGCAATATTTTCTGCAAAAGAATTGGATGATTATTTAGAAAGAGAAGCAGATTTATCAAAAACTGAAGAAATAAGTAAATCAAAAAAGGCTTATGCGCTATTGTTAACGCTTCTAGATGATCTAACTTTAGCTTCGCTTCAAAAACAGGATACGGCGTGCAAAGTATGGAAAACTCTTCAAAGTACGTATGAAGCTAAAGGAGCTGTTAATCAAATACTAACTCGAAAAAGACTAGCCACAATGAGAAAGAATAAAGACACTCCAATGAGACAACACATCGATGAAGTTATAAAATTAATTACGGACTTACGGATATCTGGTGCTGAGGTAGGGGATACAGATTCTATTATGTACATTCTGATGTCATTACCGAAAGATTATGAAACGGTTAAAGTTGCGTTAGAAAATCAACCCAGTATCAATTTAACTTTAGAATTCGTAACTCAAAGGTTAATAGACGCTGAGGCATCGATGAATGACTCAAAGAATAGCGATAAATAATATTGGGTTAAATCTTCGCTGGATAACATTAGCTTTACAGCTACATATAAGAAGATGATTTGTGAATTTTGTAAAAAGAGAGGCCATACGTCAAAATTTTGCAGAATGAAGACTTCTAAATGCTATAAGTGCGGGAAAAGCGGTCACTATAAACGCGACTGCAGACATTCGAAATTTAGTCCTACAACAAATTCGGACGAAAAACATTCAGCTTACGAAATATCTTTCGCAGCTGGAATTTTAGATATCGATAAATTCATCATTGATTCCGGTGCTACTTCCCATATGTGTTCGCGAAAGGAATGGTTCAGCTCATTGAAACCAGCAACAGGAACTATTAAATGTGCTTCAAAATCTGCAGTTCTAGAAATTCAAGGTATTGGTGACATTCGCGGTGAAATATCTAATAACGTACAAATTATTTTAAAGGATGTACTTTTTGTTCCAAATTTAAATGGACAGTTAATATCAGTGAAAAATATAGAGACTGCTGGATTTTGTGTTATCTTCAAAAATGAAGAAGTTTTCATTGAAAAAGAAAACAAAAGATTATTGTTTGGCCGTCGGAAAAATTGCGGTCAATATGTGAGTGATTTTTTACCGCAAAGTGAAACTGCTCTCAACTCAAATATTGATGTTAGCGATTTGTGGCATAGAAGATGTGGGTACTCGTGCAATCAAGTCCTGAAACTGTTAGGATTGCCGACTTCAACAAATTTTTGTGAAATATGTACACGCTCAAAGTTATGTGCAACACCTACTGAAAAAGGCCCCAGAAAAAGAGAATCCGAACCTACACTGTTAAAAATATCGTGAAAAATTACCTCTGTTTTTAAAGACTATCTATTTTCTGACAAATGAGAGCGCTGCATAAACGCCTATGGAGCGTTCTTATTGGTCAGAAAATAGATAGTCTTTAAAAACAGAGGTAATTTTTAACAGTGTATGGTGATGATTCACACGGACATATGTGGAACGATAATAACCAAGACTTTTGCAGGTGAGCAATATTTCATGACTTTAACAGATGACTATTCGCGTTTTGCTGAAGTTCGCTTGCTTAAACGAAAGAGTGATGCAGCAAGTGAACTTAAAAGTTTCTGTAAACTTCATCCTACAGTAAGAAAAATTCGGTGTGACAACGCGAAAGAATATGTTGATGGTGAATTTTTAAAATTTGCAAATGAAGCTGGTATTCTTATTGATCCTTCACCACCGTATACTCCATGTTTGAATGGTGTATCAGAACGCGCTAATAGAAGTCTCTTAGAAAAAGGGCAGGCGATGTTATTTGAAGCTAATTTGCCTAAAAGCTTTTGGGGTTTTGCAGTTCTTACTGCCGCCTACATAAACAACAGACTGCCTAATGCATTCATTAAGAATTACACTCCATATTATTTAAAGTACAAAAATAATCCTGATTTGAAGAATCTTAGAGTATTTGGCTGTGATGCCTATACGCTGATACCTAATAATTAAAGGAAGAAATTAGATGAAAAATGCAAGAAAATGGTTTTTATAGGCTATTCATCAATGGGTTATCGCTTACTAGATCCCATAACAAAACGCGTCATTATATCAAAAAATGTTAAATTTAACGGAGAGAAGAAAACTTCCAATGATTTTGAACATGTATACCGGAACATCAATGAAAATGAGCCTGATGACGAAAGCCAATTTCAAGAAAGTGTAATCGATAGTTCCCTGCCATCTAGAGAAAAAACTGAAAATCCGGCCGAAGAAAGTGTGAGAAAATCATCCAAAGAAAAGAAACATCCCGTTAGGTTTCCAGAACCTGAAATTTATGAAGCAATTCTCAAGAAGAAACCTTAAATTTTGACGACATTTGTACTCTGCCTCACAACGAACAACAAAAGTAGAAAGAAGCTATGGACGAAGAAATGGAGTCCACGAGAGAAAATGTAGTGTGGAATTTAGAAGAGCTGCCAGTAGACAGAAATGCCATCTCCTGTAAGTGGGTGCTGCGGAAAAAGAGAGACGGTAAGTACAAAGCAAGGCTTGTAGCTCGCGGGTTCATGCAGAAAGAAGGAGTGGACTATACTGAGACATTCTCACCTGTTATAAGCATGCCTGCTTTACGTTTAGTGTTAATTATTATGTTAAATGAAAATTTCAATGTTTTTGTTTTGGATGTTAAAACTGCTTTTCTAAATGGGGAATTAAATGAGAATATTTATATGGATCAACCTAAGGGGTATGATGATAGTACTGGTAGAAAATGTAAACTAAAAAAAAAGTTTATATGGTTTGAAGCAAGCCCCACGTCAGTGGTATCAAAAATTTCTCAATTTTGTGATTAAGTGATTTTGTGATATAACAACTTAATTCTGAATCTTGCATTTTTATAAGACATGTAAATTCAAACAGAATATTTATGGCTCTTTACGTCGACGATCTGTTGATTGCAGGTTCAGACGTTCGAGAAATTAATGTTATTATTGATATGTTATCTAAAGAATTTCAGATGTCAAAATCAGAGAAAGCATCCGAGTTTTTAGGTATCCTAATGGAATTTACATCGGACGGTTTATATTTAGATCAAGAGTCCTATATTTTAAGGTTATTGAAAAGATTCAAAATGCTGGACTGTAATCCCAGTTCCATTCCCATTGAAACTAAAGCGACTGCTGCTAATTTTGCAAAAGGTAATCGCTTTAATGGGCCATATAGGGAATTGGTTGGTTCTTTACTTTATTTAGCATACGTATCTAGACCTGATATTTTATTTTCAGTTAACTGCTTAAGTCAATCTCAGGAATAACCTACTGGTGTTGCCTGGTGTGCTTTAAAGAAAATCTTGAGATATTTGAAAGGTACTGCTAAATTTAAAATTAATTATAAGAAAGGACATTTAAGTGATTCGGATCTTTCTCTTTATGTTGATGCTGATTGCGGTTCAAACTCAAATGACAGAAAATCTGTCTCTGGTTATATTATTATGTTCTGTAATTGTCCTGTGTTATGGTGTGTAAATAAACAAAAGAGTATTGCACTGTCAAGCACAGAGGCAGAAATAAATGCCCTGAGCAAAGAAATTCAAAATTTTTTATGGATCAAAGGTATCGCCAATGAAATTGTGGGTGTTAAAAATCTTACAGTATATGAAGATAACCAATCATGTATTAAGTGTATTTCAAATGAAAATAATTTTGGACGAATGAAACACATCGATATTAAGTTGAAATTTATTCGCGATGTTGTCAGTAGAAATGATATTAAAGTAGAATACATTTCTACTAAAGATCAAATTGCTGACATGCTTACAAAAGCACTTCCTAAAACAAAATTTTATGAACTTTTAAAATTATGTAGTTTCAAAATTTAAATTTTAGAATTTAAGATTTGATGTGCGATTAAGGGCGGGTGTTAGAGAGATGTAATCGCACATTACATTTCATGAAATCATTTGGTTTCGGTTCTATCACGTCATTAACTTAAATAAAAGTGATTGGTTCTCTTATTAGCAATTTCTATTGGCTGTCTTATTAAAGGGCCCTATTGGCCTTCCTAGAATCCTTTCAAAATGTTATAAATATAGGTTACTTTCATTTGTGCCTCACTGTATTCTCTTATTTTCATGTGTGATTGACTCTGTAAATAAAACTTCTATGTACGATCAAACGGCCTTATCTTTCAACGCTGCAACATTTCAACAAGGATTTTTAACAATAACGCCTGTTAATATCATGCGCATACGAATAAAAATGTATTCAGGAATATGTTGATAAGTAGCCAGTTTGATTTTTTGAAGAGTTTTTTCACAAAAATAATTAAAAGTTCCACCCGGGCCCGGCCCGGCCCCATATTTTCACAGTTTACGACCAGGTCCGGCTCGTACAAAAAGCAGTGAAAACAAACCCGGCCCGTGAAAAAAATCAATTAAATCAGCTCCGGTTCGGCTTCACACAATTTCTCAAAAAAATTCCGATTTTTCTTAACATAAAATTGCAGGGCCGCCACTTGCTACTAAAAGCTACTATTTTCAGCATCCGGTGGCTATGGCGACTATTTTAGACCGAAAACCATTAAAAAGCGGCTATTTCAAGAAAAAAGGAGACTTTTCCGGATTTCAGTGACTATTTTTACTGAAAATATTTGATCTTTTTCTTCAAAGCACCTATGAAGTCATCTTTCCAAACACACTTTTTCAACAGTTGTTTGAAGAGATTCGCGATTTTTTCCGCGACGAATTCCAAAATTCTCGATTTCGCCCCCCCCCCCCCCCCCTCCAATCTATTGACGAAAATACTTACTTTTTTCCGAGATCTTTTTGTACAATCATTGAAGGAGCTTTTGCGATTTTTTCCGCGATCCTTTGCCAAATGTCGCAAATTTTTCTACGTCAGATTGACGAAATCGATTTTTTTTCCGCCACCATTACTATTTGTTTCAGAGATCTTTTGACGAAATTCCCGATTCTTTTCCAGATCGTTTGTCAAAATTCGTGATTTTCTTTTCATGACCGAGTTATAAAATTCGTGATTTTTTGCGCGATCATTTGGTTAAATTCTTAATTTTTTTTTTTTTGACCAAATTTACGTTTTATGCCCGCGACCATTTGACGTATTTTGCGATTTTTTTGTGATCGTTAGACGAAATTCGCAATTTTTTGTACATTCTTTTGACGAAATTTGCGATGATTTATCCGCGACCGAATGACGAAAATTTCCATTTGTTTCCGTAACCTTTGGTAAAATTCAAGATATTTTTTACAGTTGTTTGAGGAGATTCGCGATTTTTTCCGTGACGAATTACAAAATTCGCGATTTTTTCCCCTATCGATTAATGATAATAGTTATTTCTTTTCGCTATCTTTTGCTACGATCTTTTGAAGGATATTTCGCAATTTTTCGTATGACCTATTGCAAATTTCTCAATTTTTTGGGAGCGATCGTATCACGGAACTCATATTTTTTTTTCCGTGATCCTTTGTCAAATTTCGCGTTTTTGTTTCCGGCGATCGTTTCACGGAATTCACGATTTTTTTTCCGCGATACTTTGCCAAAATTCGCGAATTTTTCTGCGACAAACTGGGGAAATTTTTTCTCCGCCACTACTTTCGAAATTCGCGTTATATATTATTTTTATTTCCGCGACCGATTGATGATGCTCGCTGTTTGTTTCAGATATCATTTGACGAAACTCGCGATTCTTTTCGCGATAGTTTATCGAAATTCGTGATTTTTTTTTTTTCAAAACCGACGTACGAAATTCTAATTATTTGTTTAAATTCTCGATTTTTTACGCGATTATTTGACCAAATTCGCGTCGTTTCAGTGTCAGTGGTGATTCTGTTCTGAATTTTCCGAAAATTTAATGCATTCGGTTCCGAAAATTTGCAAAAAATCGGTCATCCATAATAAAATTCGGGCATAAAAAATACCGCGAATTTCGACAAATGGTCGCCGAAAAAATCAATTTCGACAATCGTTCACAGAAAAAAGTGGCCAATTTCTTCAAAGGATCGCAGAAAAAAACAAATTTCGCCAAAGAATCGCGTGAAAAAAGCACGAATTTCTACAACGGATCACGAAAAAACGCAAACTTCGTCTGGGAATCTCGAAAAACACACACATTTCACCAAGGAATCACAAACAACGCAATATTTATCAAACGATCGCGAAAAACGCGAATTTCTTCAAAGGACCGCGATAAAGAAACGCAAATTTCGTCAAAGGATCGCGGGAAAACGCGAATTTCGCTAAAGGACAGCCGAGAAAACGCATAATTGGGGCCGGGAGATTTCCCCCCTTTCCCTCTTGTGCTGTAACCTTTCAGAAAATTTACTGTGAATTTCAGATTTTTTTTAATACTCAGAATCACCCCTGTCGTCTTTTTGACCGCGACCATTTGACGAAATTTGCAATTTTTTTCTCTTGGTCGTTAGACGAAATTTCGCGATCTTTTCGACGACGAATTACCAAAATTCGCATTTTTTTCCGCCGATCGTTTTATGGAATTCACGATTTTCTTTACACGATCCTTTGACAAATTTCGTGAATTTTTCTATGACTGATTGACGAAAATGATAGTCTGTATTTTTGACGAAATTCGTGATATTTTCCACGACTTTTTGTCGAAATTCGCCTTTTCTTTTTTCGACTGACTGAGGCAGTTCAAGGGCAAGGAGGCAAAAAGAAGTGAAAAAATCATTTGGGGGATAAGTGCAGGGGCGTAATTATTAACCATGGCACCCTGTGGGAGATTTTTTATTGTACCACTGCAAATGCTATACTAATATTTTTTCTTTTAAAGGGTTTTACTAAAGCATTTTACTTTGTGCACTCCTTCCAGGGCCGAAACTAGCTATATTTTTACCCGGGGCAAACATGGATTTTGGCGCCCCCCTCCTTCCTCCGTAAAGTAAATTTACGAAGAGAAATTTACGAAAGTTTCTATTAGAGGACTTATTTTAAAATTTAAAATGTGTAACAGTACGTAATAATATTGAAATATATAACCAGCTTTGTCAAATATTTATTCATTAAAACTTGTGAAAAAAAATCGAAAGGAAACGGAAATAATTCCGCTTTATACAGGTTTCCGTCTTAGCAGATATAACTGTTGGTATTATTTCTGTTGGAACCATGCAGTTTTTTTTTTAATTTAAGACAATATTCCATTATAGACATATTTCATTTTTCTAGATTTTACTGTTGTTGTAGCATTAAAATTATTACAATTGAGGTATTTTAATGTCATTGTGATATGAGTCACATTGTTTCAGGAACTAAAAAACCAAGATTTACTGTACGCATAAAAATAAATTCCAGATTGTAAAATATCTTCCTGTACTATCTACACCAATTTTGTGGAATTATCACTTATATCACTCTTCTTATTTATAGATTGATATGTCTACATACTTTCCTCAACTTTTCAAATTTAATTTTCAAATTTATGTGCGACTCAAAACAACAACAACAAAATTAATAATTTTTTACTTTTCATTTTGGGAATTTTCGACCGCTTGGTTTTTATTGTCCCAGTCAGTCACCTGACCTCGCCCCATCTAAGGCCAGATATGGTGATATGCATATAAAAAAGTAATTATAAGAAAAAGAATGGAGTTATTCATTTGCTGTCTTGTATATTGTAGGGGAGTCTTTTTATCTATCCGACAATTTTAATACACTTTACTCAGCTTTTCTTTTTGATTTTTCATCTAAAAAATATTTTTTTACACAAATCTCACACGCACATATATATATATATATTGTATAAAACGGTAAACCAAATTTTCACCTGGCGCCCCCTTCGCGTGGCGCCCAGGGCACATGTCCCCTCTCCACCCCCTTACTTTCGGCCCTGACACCTTCTCCCGTTAGTTTTTATTGTCCCGGGCAGCCTGGGTGGGGCTTGTTGAGCTAAAGCCAATTGGTAGGCTTCCTCACCAAGCCGAACTTGTCCCGGGCAGCCACCCGATCTCGCCCATATCAAGACAGAAAAAATGAAAGCTCAACACTGCTCAGGGAAAGAGAGAGAAAAAAGTCGAACAGTCTTCACGGAATCTTTTCATCAGAAAAGTCAGAGTCAAACAAAATCTTCATTTGGCGCCCCCCTCACCTTTCGGTACACTTGGAACTGGAGGAAGAATAATGCTTAAGAGAAAAGCTCCTTTTTCCACTTCATTTATAGTCTTCTATTATAAATGAATCTTTTTTATATATTTGTAAATTTCAATGCATTTGGTTTAGTTTTACTTTTGGATTTTCCGGCTGTAAGACATTTTTATGCAAATTCAATATAAATACATATATATTTTTGTATGTAAAGACAAAAAAATCTTCATTTGGTGCCCCCTTACGCTTTCTGTTTTGGCGCCCTGAGTGTAGAAGGTTGGGGGGGCACACGCCCCCCCGTGCCCCCCACCGACGCTACGCCTATGATTAGTAATACAAAAACATGTTTGCGAACACGAAATACAGTCGTTGCCACAAGTTTAGGACCACCACTGAAAATTAAGATCCAGACAATAAATTGAATACTTACTCGTTAGTAAAATTATAAACTCCGTTTATTACATGAATATTACATTTCTACGCATATAAATCACAGACATTAAACACAAATTTTACAGAAAAATCAATATTTTGTTGGTCCGCCATTAGCTTTCATTACGGCCTGCAAACGTTTTGGCATGCTCTCTACCAGACTTCGGCAGTATGCAGCTGATAATTCTTTCACCCAAACTTCCTTAATTCTTTTTCCAGTTCATTAGCACTTATTGGCTGTTTCTCAGAGACCTTGTGCTTTAAGAGGGTCCATAAGTTTTCAATTGGATTCAAATCGGGACTGTTTCCAACCCTGTCAAAGATTTGAATTTTATTCGTCTTCAAGAACTGAGTAACAATTTTAGAGCGATGACATGGTGCACAATCATGCATAAAAATTGTTCATTTATGAACCGTCATGTGTAATTCTAACTTCTCGTTCAACAAATCTACATATTTTTTGCCATTCATAGTCGTCCCTGGTGGTAGGAAGAACAATGCAACCGTTCCGTTCACTGACATTCCACCCCAAATCGAGACTTGGAAAGTGTTTAACAGTCTGTAAAGTGAATCGAATCGCTTTTTAGGAGGTCTATGGACATAGTACTTGAGTCTAGAGAGCTACTGTATGGTAGATTCAACCGAAAAAAAGCCCGTTGCCACTGACGAATTGTCCATTTGGCATGTTTATTGGCAAAGTCCAAGCGCTTAGCTGTCATGGCCGCTGCTAGCCTAGGTTTTTTCGCAGGTTTATGGGATTTTAAATGAAAGTCGTCGAGCAAACGCCGACTTACTGTTCTACAACTGACATCCGCACCTTTTGCAAGCAGTACTGACCGTATCTTGCCTGCGGAACTCATTGGAGAACGAAGTGCTATGCTCCTAATGACACGGTCATCCCTAGGTGTGGCTTTACGAGGTCGACCACACCTTTTGGCATCAACGTAAGTCCCTGTTTCTTTAAATTTCTTGATCTCATTGTGAACTGAATTCTTACTATGTCTTACTAGTTCACTAATTAATCGTTCTGAATATCCTTCATTATGAAGAATAACAATTTATGCACGCTGAGCTTCAGAAACTGACGATTTTCGACCCATTTTCATAGGTTTTCAAAACTCAAAACAAGCAACAATTGCGTCTGCGACGTTTATTACTCAAAGATCAAACGAAAAGTAAATACAGTACTCCATTGCCAGACGGAATGACGCCATCTGAAGTAATCGATTTGATTTATGACGTTATCAGTGGTTTCAATTGTAAAAACGCTAGTTTCTGCACAGTGGTCCTAAACTTTTGGCCACGACTGTAATTTAGGGAATAGTGTTAAAACTTCGTAATTAGCACTTTAAAATGCCTGCAACTTCTTGAATGATTAATAGGTGGATATTTTTTGAAAGAGTTCACATCAGTGTCTTTTCAAACTGATTACGGCATTTAAGATGTAAAAGTACGTTTTTTTCAGAATATGTCTTCCGCTTTTAACTATACTAAATAGTTTGGCCGTTCGAAGCTAAAAAAGAACAATAATAAATCCCCAAAATCGCAGCGTTCTATTCTTCATCTTAGTTCAGCTGTGTAAATCGGGTTTCTGGGCATGCGCGAGAGCTTTCGAGATCTCGAAATGGAATAGATGATTTTTTATGAGAGTGCGTTGCGATTTTTAACGAATAACTCAGCTAATTATCAGAAATTTAAAATTCTGAATCTCAGGTGCACCAGTAGAGGCTTTGAATTTTCATCACCCAAATTTTCAGCCTTGTACGTTCGGTAGATTTTCCTAGCCATCGAGGACAGACACACAGACAGAGCGAAATTTTCTTTTATTAGTATAGATTATTGCAGAAAGATGCAAGTGGACTGGGCATTGTGCTTTTTTTTCCTAATATGAAAAGCATTTTTAAAGTCGGGATTGCGACTCATTCTACATATTAATAATTGTACCAATTATCATTTTTCAAATGGTAACACCCATTTTTGACGCATTATTTGAGATCCTTGCATCACAGCACCTCGGAAAATATATATGTTATGCACCTTTTCTTAAAACTCCATAGAGTTAAAAGGGGTGAAAGTTTGGTTTTACCAATAGGACAAACTTTAGTTTATACTTTCCCAACACATTATCTGATTGAAATGTTTCACCTCTCTTATCTGTCTGAGATAAGAAAATTTTTGTATAAAATAGTATGGGGTCGGGGTGGTGTTCTTTCTTTGTTAGGTGCGTTCATAATTATATAAATACGTAGCACCTATTATAGTCGTTGTCTGGTTCTTCCGTCAGTCTGTCTGTCCGTCTGCCCGCATATAACAGCGCAAAAACAACCCAACCGAATGGTTTGAATTTAACATATAGAATAGTTGTAGAATTTTGTTGGATCATTTCAAATTTTATGAAAATCGAATCAAAACTTAAAAAGTTACTAATAAAAGTCTTCTTCATTCTATTAAATCCTCTCAGACGTAATTAATTCAATGATATCCCATGATAGGTCATAATTCTAGGTTGTTATGGTGAGGACGTCCTATTTAAGATGGAGTTCCATTATTTCCGTATCACTCAATTTAATATGTAGAACCGTAATAAATTTTGTATTCATGCATTTTTGCACAAGAATGCAACAACTATTGCACCAAGATCTGAACATTTATAAAACCAGTTTTAGTACGAAAGCACCTCATTTGCTATGTTTGAAGTACAATTTCCGAATTGTTTTGTCTATGAGTGTACATTTCTATATGAAAAAAAAAAAGTCCTATGAGAATGAAATTTTTTTCAGAACATCTGTTAAAGCGCTCCTCAAGTTCCCTGTTCAACAAACGCGAAACTTTCTGACACATTTTCTTGCTCATTTTTAAACGTAAAGGCATAAAACTGGCAGGCCTGACTGTTGAAGCGATTTGGAGTCGAAATGTGTTTCCCATTTTTTGATAAATAAATTACTTATTAAGTTATGGGCGATTTTCGTCACGTGACAACAAGTTTTTCTCCTTTCTTTGGCTATGGTTTTCCTTCTTTCTTACGGAAATTCAGCTCGAAGCGCCAACTTTGACAATATTTTCTGAAAGATTTTTGCTTCTACCAAAAAAATGGAAAATGTCTTTCGATTACATAGTTTCTAAATAACAAAACCTGCCAACTTCATGAGTTTCAGAACAAAAATGAATTTAAAAAAATGTCACAAAGTTGCCCTTTTGGGTTTGAGAACAGCCTCAAGATGAACAGAACGTTTTGAAATTATAAAAGATTTATTTATATTTTTAATTATTATTATCTTTTATAATGCTTGGATCTTTATGAATGTCATATAGTTGAGAAAATTTCCTATATGAAAATTCCTAAAATTATGATCGGTATAAAGGTAACTAAGTAAAATGACGTTTAACTGTGAATAATATACAGGCATCCCAAGACTTACGTAAGAAATTTCGATAATTACATTTATGAACATACTAGTGCGTTTGATACGCATTTGCATATTTTTGATAATTGTTTTATAAATAAAATATGCAGATAAAAACCACAACAATAATGTAGTTTTATATATCAGATATAGGGTAGATGTGCCAGTAATGGACACCCTTCCAGTAATGGACACCCCTTGATGTTTTTGGTTCATAAAAAAATAACTAATAAATATTTAGCTTTAATTATTTTTTTTTATAATTCCCCCTTGCATGTTTTATAAAACTGGGTTATTGTTGACACTTTTAATCAAACCAATCAGGAAGCAGAAAATAATGTTTCAAAGTTTCGCTGTTTTTCTGTGAAAATCTTAATGAAGAGGTTAAGAGCTGGCTTTGTTTAATTAATTTGTATATTATTTATTTTCTTGCAAAATTTGAATGTTTTTGTTTGATTAGCAAAAGAAAGCTTAGAATTTTATATAATAACGGCCATTTACAAAATTTCATTTATTTTTAAGGTTTTAAGAGGGGGTGTTCATTACTGGGATGGTTAATTAGTCATTTTCCAGTAATGGACACCCCATGTAGACATTGCTAAAAATGCAATTTCAGTAATGTTTATAGTGCATAAAATACTTTAATTTAACTGTAAACCTAAATAATGAAATTTAATTTTTAAATTATATTTACCAAAATGTAATGACAACAAAACGTTTATAAATAGCTGCTTTTAAGTTATTTTATGCGATTAATAAAATTTCAATATTGTATTCTTTTTAAATGTATATGTACCTTGCATATTTTATAATCTGTTAATGAAACCAGCCAGGAAGCAGAAAATATTGTTTAAGAACACAGTCAAAGAGGGGCTCATAGGGCTTAATCCTTCTCCGTTTAAATAAAAACAATTAAGTTGCGGAAGCTGTTAAAAATCTACAGTTTTATTTTCAAATTATTTTATTTAGTATTTAAAATATTCAACTGTGTAAACTGTGTGGTCATGGATTTCCTTTTTTTGGGGTGGGAGGGGATTACATATCTTTATGAGAATTTTTATATTGAAAGCGATTCTCCAATCCAAACTAACTACTTTTCTGATACTTTCGTGAAGTCATTTTCATTCGTAAATACAAAAAAATTGCATTAATATTCGTAAAAATATAAAAATTACCGATTTTGTTCAGATACCAAAAAAATAAAGAGTTTCCCCATTTTCTTATAAAGGCAAAGATTCATTCAGAAAATGTTGTCAGAGTTAGCATTTTTAGCTAAGTTTTACTAGTTCACAGCCACAGAAATAAATGTCTTCACAAGGGAACAATGGAAACAAAATTGGCCATTTCTTTTTAATTATGGCCATTTTTTCCCCCATTCTGACCAGAAAATGCTGTTCTAACTTTTTACGACTGCTCTTTCATCTTCACCTAATACTTCATTTATAATGGCTGTTTCATAATAATGGAAGCCATCAGTCCATCAGAAGAAAATAACTCGGTTAAAGCGAAACTCGGGACTCTACTGTATATTTCATTTAAAAAATGATCTTTAGAATATTTTTGTTGGTGTTCGGAGGGGTGGGGGTCGTGACCCCCGTGACCTCCCCTTTGGACCTGCCCTTGGTGCTGCGGCTGGTGTCCATTACACTTAAAAATCTTGCTCTTGTTGTTATTGTTTACATCAATGGGATATTTTTAAGCAAGTTGAACAATATTTAAAAAAATAAATAAAATAAATGTTTACAAATATACATATTAGGTATTTAAAAACTAAACGAAAGGAAGCTAGGTACCTACATTTAAAGTGTTGACTGTTGACTAAGAGCCAAAAGGAGTGAAATCGAAAATGCTGTAAGTACCAGAAGTAGTAGTTCTTTTTCTCGCTCTCTTGAAAAATTTCCTCTTTTGGGCTTTCAGCGTTTGGAACAACTACGAAATTCGCCCTCAGTCCGCCATCTTGTTTCTTTGTTGGTCATTTATAACCACTTTATCTTTATGCTTAATTTTCGAAAATTTGAAGATTAAACATAAACAACAAAAACAAAATTTTAAACAGAAAATCAGCACTCCAAACATTATTTCTTAAAAAGAAAAAAAAAATAGGGGAGCGGGACCGAGAGTTCGTAAAATCAGCAAACGGTAAATACATAAATTTTAAAACAGTAGAGTAAAGCAAATATTCATTTTTAAGAATATGTATTCCGAAATTACAGCCAAAAAAAAAAAAGAATCGAAGAATAAACATTAAAAAAAAAAAAAAAAAAAAAAAAAACCAACAACAAAAATAAATAAATAAATCTAAATGAAGAAATTTAAAATCGGCAAAGAAACAAGATGGCGGACTGACGGCGAATACGCAAGATAAGCGTTTTCCCCCCTCTCAGTTACTTTGAGCCTCAATATATTTTATGCATGAATTTAAGAATCTATGAAGGCGGTTTAAAAAAAAAATATTTTTCCACTCTCAACAACTCCAAATTTTCTGACACATTTTCAGGCTAATTTTTAAAAGTAAAAACATGAAACATGCTGATGTGTTTTTTGAAGAGATTTATATAATTTTGGAAAGTTGTTCCAAAATTTTTGAGTAAGCGAACATGCCAGTTGGATGCGTTTGAGAGCAGAGATGAATTTAAAAATGAGTCAGAAAATAAGCAGTTTGGATGACTCGGATTCAAAAAGTTTCATATTTTGTGCAGAATTTATCGTGGCAAAGTCGTGAGGATCTATTTAGCTTTGTGCTTATTTATAGCAGTCAGTGATAAATTCAGGGCTCAGACATTTCTAATCATTTCCTTTGTGGAACAACTTGAGAATACGCCCGGAGTCCGCCATCTTGTTTCTTTGTTGATCATCGCCAATTTTAAATTTCTTTATTTGGATTTATTTATTTATTTTTGTTGTTATTTGTTTTTGTTGTTGTTTATGTTTGTTGTTGTTTATGTCTGTTGTTGTTTATGTTGTTAAATTAAGCATAAAGCGGTTATAAATAACCAACAAAGAAACCAGATAGCGGACTCCGGGCGTATTCGCAAGTTGTTCCAAGTAAACAATTTGCAAAGCTTATACCGGGACCAGGAAGGATGAAGCCGCATGCCAGAAGACCGGTTGAGACAACCTTTCATAAATGGTTCTCTTATAAATATTTAATCACAGAATTTCTTTCATTAAATAAGTCAAAAAATATGTTTCCAAAATAGTGGTGGCAACAGATCTTCCGCCACGCGGATTTGCCGTCTCTTTTTTAAACTATAATAAGAAAGAAAAGTCATACATAGATTATAAAACACTTTCGAAGACATTCAGAATACTGTAACAAAATAAAGATAATGTCTAAGTAAATAATTTGAAATATGCATAACATATATGAAAATCTACTTTCAGAAGTTATCATCTATAGTCGAAAAATATATTCTTTTGCTCCTGTATATGATCAATAGTTTTGTATATGAGTCATCTAGTTGCAAAATCGGCCAACTCCTCAAATTGAAAAATGTCTTTTTTCAGTTTTTTCAGTTTTTTTTAAGTTCTAAGTAAACGTTTCTACCATCTGGAAACCAGAAACCATGCCAAAACCGACCAAATATACTAATGACTGTAAAACTGAAGAGTTTTGGTTCCAATCTTATTTTGTCTAGAGCGCTTCCATCATAACTGACGTAACATTTTATCATCGAAGTTATTTTGAAAACTATGTAGAAAATTTACTAATAAAGCAAGAACAAATTTTTACAATTTAAAATACACTGCTCAAAACAATTAAAGGATATTTGAAGTTTTATATAAAATAAAGATATAAACGAAATTTTTTTTGCCGAAAATAGAAGAAGAGAATCACAAATGCAAAATTTTCTGGTTTTCAAACTGTGGAGTATGCAAATTTTGAGTTCGACGTCAAAAACGTCGCTTCAGCGGTAGCGAATGAAATTTGACTTTCAACTGTATAAAAGAGAATGAAGACAAGGATGATCGGCATTCAGTGATTGCTTTGTTTCGATGAGTACGATGTCTCAGCGAAGTCATTTGACAGATTCAGAAGCTTTGAGAATTGTTGGTAGGTTAGAAGGGGGCCAAACTCAAGCCGAAGTAGCGCAAGCCATTGGAGTGTCACAAAGTGTCATTTCCAGGATCTGGAACCGTTTTTTGGAGAGTGGATGTGCAGGCCGAAGGCCAGGGCAAGGTCGTAGACGGGCAACAACGCCCAATGAAGATCGGTATTTAGCGTTAACAGCTCGGAGACACCGAACCATGAACGCTGCTCTTCTCCAACAACACCTTCGCTCGGCTACAGGCACCACGATTTCAAATCAGACTGTCCGAAACCGGCTCCATGCTGTAGGTCTGTATGCTCGCCGACCGATGGTATGTGTTAGATTAACATCAAGGCATCGTCGCGACCGCAGGTAGTGGGCAACCGAGCATGTCAACTGGAGGAGAAATGAATGGAGCAATATTCTGTTTTCTGACGAGTCCCGTTTTTCTGTGCATCCGGATAATAGGCATATTTTCATCTGGAGGGACCGTGGCAGTAGGAATAATCCTGCGTTCGTGCACGAAAGTGTCAGATTTGGCGGTGGAGGAGTGTTGGTTTATGGTGGCATCTCCATTGACGGGCGCACTGTCCTCTACATCATTCGAGATGGAGCTCTGACTGGTCGCCGATATAGGGATGGGATCCTCAGACCTATTGTAGTCCCTTACGCTGCAGCAATCGGAGATAACTTCATTTTAATGGACGATAACTGCAGGCCACATCGTGCAAACCTGGTGGAGGATTTCCTTTTCGAGGAAGGAATCGTTCGAATGGAATGGCCAGCGTGTTCTCCAGACATGAATCCAATCGAGCCCGTTTGGGACGCTCTAGGAAGACGAGTTTCTGGCCGCCAACAACCCCCACAAACTCTCCAAGAACTGGAAAGAGCTCTTCTGGAAGAGTGGGGCAGAATACCCCAACTCGTCATTAATAGCCTCATTGAGTCCATGCCTCAAAGGTGTTCAACGTTGCTGGCCGCCCGTGGAAACCATACCCCCTACTGAAAATGATTTTCTTTGAAGAAAACACCTTTACTTATTCTTTTTTTCTCATATGCACAAAATGTGTTTTTTTACTTTAGTACACAAATGCGCAATAAAATGCATTCTTTTCTGCCAAACATGTGTAATTTATTCTCATATAACCTACTATGTCTGTCGACCATGTATCAATCAGTTAAACAGTTTACCAGATACAAAATCCACCTAAAACTGCAATATCCTTTAATTGTTTTGAGCAGTGTATTTCAATTCTTCAATTATTTCAATCTCTCTTTTGGTCGCCGAAATTGCAATTCAAAATTCTGTAACTAACGTGACATAAAATAGACAAACATTTTTTCTGCCTTCATTGAAGTGTAAAAATTATTAAAACTGTGCTGTTAAAAAATAGTGATTTAATGTTCTCAACAACACTAAGTAATGCCAAATTATAACACTAACTTGTTTAATTAATTTCTGAATAATGAAAATGAAAAAAATGGCATTTACACGTGTAACTGACGTAACTTTTATTGTGTAACTGACGTAACATTTTGACATTACAAATACAATAATGGTACTTAACTTAGTTTGTAAACAGTAATTTACAATGCCTTTTTATTAGAATTTTATTATAGAATATAAAAATGTCAAGTTTTCCAATCATACCCTTAAATTAAAAATATTGTAAATTTTATCCCCCCCCCCCAAAAAAAAAAAAACCGATGATTTTCTGTGGAATTGCCCTCGTGGTAAGAAAATCAGCTTTCCCAAAAAATTTTATTTTTTGCAGATGGCCAGTATTGCAACTATACGTTACATATATACTACATAGCATGTAAAAAATTTAGTTCAATTACGAAACGCATAAAACAGTTGAAAGTTTCGCTGCAGCCATTTCTCCCAATAAGCGGAAATGAGCTCCAGTTCTTTTGTGCAGCCCTGTATAGAATATAATAATTTATACACATTCAAGTAATATGTTAAAAATTAGTTAAATTTAAGAACGTATAAAACAATTTAAAACGCATTCCCAGTAATTATCACTCATACACATTTTTTTGTGTGTTCTCCCTGTAAATGAATGATAAATGCTACGCATATTCTATTCCTTAGTAATAATCTTGCAGTGCACCTCAGCAGGGCCGTGCAAAACGGGGGCAGGGGTGGGGCGAAGGGGGCGGTCGCCCCGGGCGTAGAAATTATGGGGGCGCCAAATGTATACCACAAACCTGGTTTCTTCTTCTTATTATTTTTTTTAAATTATATTTAGAGATTGGGAATTTTTTCCCAATGAAAGTACGTTCATTTTTTGCTTCAAAGTTATCGCATTGTCCTTTAGCCTACACCCAAATACAAATTTATGAATAAGGACGTCTTTCTTTTCAAAACTAGTTTTGCGCCTTTGCTTGGTCTCTTTCGCTAACTTTCTCTTTTCTGGGTCTGTAATTTTTTTCTGTGCTTGTGACAAAAACATATACTCTCAAAATAGCATAGAATTTTTCTTCTGGGTATACAAAAGGGTTGCAAACTGTCATACTTTACTTCTAGATATATATTTTCTACATCCATTTCATAGATTCCCTTTGTCAAAATATAAGTGCAATTTCCTCTTAAGTTATTTAATTGTTTGGAGTTTCTGAATTAAAATTGAACTTTAAATCGGCAAAGAAACAAGATGGCGGACTGAGGGCGAATACGCAAGATAAGCGTTTTCCATTTTCCCCCATCAATTACTTTGAGCCTCAATATCTTTTATGCATGAATTTAAGAATCTATGAAAGCGGTTTAAAAAAAATATATATATATTTTTCCACTCTCAACAACGCCAAATTTTCTGACACATTTTCAGGCTAATTTTTAAAAGTAAAAACATGAAACATGCTGATGTGATTTTTGAAGAGATTTATATAATTTTTTAGTAAGCGAACATGCCAGTTGGATGCGTTTGAGAGCAAAAATGAATTTAAAAATGAGTCAGAAAATAAGCAGTTTGGATTTGAGTGCACCCTTAAGTCTTTTGTGTTAAATATTTTTTAACTCGGATTCAAGAAGCTTCATATTTTGTGCAGAATTTATCATGGCAAAGTCGTGAGGATCAAAGGGTTGGGTTGTTGGGTTGATTTTTGACGGCCAATTATCGACACGAGGGATATAGGCCCGGGGGGAGTGCCCTCCGTGGGGGTCTTTCTAAGGGAACCTAATCCGTATTAACGCATGGAAGATCCACGGCTCGAAGAAAACCACGAAAACTCCGAACGATTAGGCCGACGGGCGCGATTGGGATCAAACCCAGCACCGCCCGTCTACCAGCTTCGAGAGCAGAACCTCTCGGCCACTGGTGGGGCGAGGATCAAAGGGATATTTAGCTTTGTGCTTATTTATAGCAGTCAGTGATGAATTTAGGGCTCAGACATTTACTAATCATTTCATTCATATATTTAATTTAATACATTTAATTCAAATATTTATTTTAAAATTGAATTATTCAAAGATAAATAAGTTGGTAATAACAAAAATAAAATAAAATCTAATTGTAAGTAAGTAGTGCTGCCATCTGTTGTCAAAACTAAGAAATAATAAGTACACAATTTGCAATGCTTATACCGGGACCAGTACGGGTTAGGTTCCTTTGGAAAGACCCCCGAGAAGGGCACCCCCCCCTTAGGGCCTATATCCCTCGTGTTGATAATTGGCCGTCATAAACACAACCAACCTATACCGGGACGAGGAAGGATGAAGCCGCATGCTAGAAGACCGGTTGAGACAAATTTTCATAAATGGTTTTCTTATTATTATTTAATCACAGAATTTCTTTCATTAAATAAGTCGAAAAATATGTTTCCAAAATAGTGGTGGCAACAGATCTTCTGCCACGCGGGTTTGCCGTCTCCTTTTTATTCTATAACAAGAAAGAAAAGTCATACACAGATTATAAAACACTTTCCAAGACATTCAGAATACTGTAACAAAATAAAGATAATGTCTAAGTAAATAATTTGAAATATGCGTAACACATATGAAAATCTACTTTCAGAAGTTATCATCTATAGTCGAAAAATATATTCTTTTGCTCCTGTATATGATCAATAATTTTGTATATGTGTCGTCTAGTTGCAAAATCGACCAACTCCTCAAATTGAAAAATGTCTTTTTTCAGTTTTTTTAAGTTCTAAGTAAACGTTTCTACCATCTGGAAACCAGAAACCATGCCAAAACCGACCAAATATACTAATGACTGTAAAACTGAAGAGTTTTGGTTCCAATCTTATTCTGTCTAGGACAATTCCATCGTAACTGACATAACATTTTATCATCAAATTTATTTTGAAAACTATGTAGAAAATTTACTAATAAAGCAAGAACAAATTTTTACAATTTAAAATATTTCAATTCTTCAGTTAATTCAATCTCTCTTTTGGTCCCCAAAATTGCAATTCAAAATCGTGTAACTAATGTAACATAAAATAGACAAACATTTTTTCTGCCTTCACTGAAGTGTAAAAATTATTAAAACTGTGCTGTTAAAAAATAGTGATTTAATGTTCTCAACAACACTAAGTTGTATTTATGGTGGCCAATTATCAGCACGTGGGATATAGGCCCTAAGGGGGGGAGTGCCTTCCGTGGAGGTCTTTCTAAGGGAACCTAACACGTATTAACGCTTGGAGAACCAAGGTTCGAAGAAAACCACGAAAACTCCGAACGATTAGGCCGACGGGCGCGATTGGGATCGAACCCAGCACCTCCCGTCTACCAGCTTCGAGAGTAAAACCTCTCGGCCACTGGTGGGGCAAACAACAACACTAAGTAATGCCAAATTATAACACTAACTTGTTTAATTAATTTCTGAATAATGAAAACGAAAAAATTGGCATTTACACGTGTAACTGACGTAACTTTTATTGTGTAACTGACGTAACATTTTGACTTTACAAAGACAATAATGGTACTTAACTTAGTTTGTAAACAGTAATTTACAATGACTTTTTATTAGGATTTTATTATAGAATATAAAAATATCAAGTTTTCCAATCATACCCTTAAATTAAAAATATTGTAAATTTTATCCCCCTCCCCCCCCCAAAAAAAAACGATGATTTTCTGCGGAATTGCCCTCGTGGTAAGAAAATCAGCTTTCCCAAAAAATTTTATTTTTTGCAGATGGCCAGTTTTGAAACTACACTACACATATATACTACATAGCATGTAAAAAATTTAGTTCAATTAGGAAACGCATAAAACAGTTGAAATTTTTGCTGCAGCCATTTCTCCCAATAAGCGGAAATGCGCTCCAGTTCTTTTGTGCAGCCCTGTATAGGATATAATAATTTATACACTTTCAAGTAATATGTTAAAAATTAGTTAAATTTAAGAGCGTATAAAACAATTTAAAACGCATTCACAGTAATTATCACTCATACACATTTTTTTGTGTGTTCTCCCTGTAAATGAATGATAAATGCTATGCATACTCTATTCCATAGTAATAATCTTGCAGTGCACCTCAGCAGGGCCGTTCAAAACGGGGGCAGGGGGGGGTGCGAAGGGGGTGGTCGCCCCGGGTGTAAAAATTAAGGGGGCGCCAAATTTATACCACAAACGTGGTTTCTTATTCTTTTTTTTTTTTTCTTTTTTTGAAAAAAAAAATTATATTTACAGATTGGGAATTTTTTTCCAATGAAAGTATGTTAATTTTTTGCTTCAAAGTTATCGCATTGTCCTTTAGCCTACACCCAAATACAAATTTATGAATAAGGACGTCTTTCTTTTCAAAACTAGTTTTGAGCCTTTGCCTTGGTCTCTTTCGCTAACCTTCTCTTTTCTGGGTCTAAAATTTTTTTCTGTGCTTGTGACAAAAACATATACTCTCAAAATAGCATAGAATGTTTCTTCTGGGGATACAAAAGGGTTGCAAACGTTATACTTTACTTCTAGATATGATGAGGGGTTCATCTTCCGGTTCCAGGCCGTTTTCAGGCCCATTTGTCGACGCAAGGAACCACCCGTGAAACAAGCCCCGCGGCGCGTCCCGAAGGTCGCCGCCAGACAAGCTCCAACAGAGCGGAACCTCACGCAAACTCCGGTCAGGTCGACGCACTGCCCAGCGCACGTCACGCCGACTATTCCCAAGTTGGTGAACAATCGATGCGATAGTCCTCACCACCCAGCTAGAAAAACCAAGTGGTCCCTAAACTTGGTTACTCGAGCCGGTAGACCCCGCAAGCCATCGCAGGAACCAGACGCCTATGAAAGACGCTGGGCCCACGGACTGAACCGAGGTTTCCCGACCCGAATTTAATTTACGGACAGGCCCCCAAGATCAGATTTCATTTTCCGGCAGAGACATTTTTGTGGGCCAGCCGATAGGAAAGTTAATGAAGGGCCCCTAACTTGAAAACCAGGGAGGACGGGGAAAGGCCCTCCGGCCGTAAAGCGACCCAGCTCCTGGCTTTTCGCCCAAACCACCCGGCTCAACCGACGGAACCCCTCGCGGATCACGCCGGGAGCCAGTTGGCCCAGACTAGGTGCCGTTAGCGACCCCAGGCGGGCACGGAAAGCTCCACCTAGACGGAATAGACTCCGCCTCGCTAGGGGGTCGGACGGAACGGAGTCCCGCCAGCCCCCACCGACCCATCCTAGGACAGAGAAGCCAGTGGAGGCCGACAAAAGCCCGCCCGCCACTACCTTACCTCACGGCCGTCGAGGGTACCCAGTCCCGAAGGCCCCTGACCCCGTGCAGTGACCGACCGCTAGCTTTGTTAGTGCGTTCGAAAGTTAGGTGGAGACACCTCTAGGTCCTCATCACCAGGCGAGGCAAACTCCGGTACCGCATAGACACAGAGGACCTGGATCGGACCAAGAGTTCACCCAAGGCACGATGAGCCGCCGCGTTACCGGCGACCCTCCGGCCCGTTTCCCTGCGGGAGTAGTGTTCGATGGTGGACCTGCCGGCCGACCCCCTCCCATGGGGCACGGCACGACGTGGAGCAACCAGAACCACACTGGCCTCCCCACGCGACCGCTCCTTGGTCAACGGGGGCACCGCCAAACCCCACCACCCTTAGGGTCGGCTCCCAACTGCTCCAGCTGAGGTCCTCGGAGGGATGAGCCACCCAAGTCATAAAGTAACTTGGGCGCTGTCCGAAACCCTCGCCCTTCGGTTGCTCCGGGAGTCCCTGCATGGCGTTCCCGCGAGTCCCGTCGTCACTAGCGAGCACCGAGGACTTTCCACTACAAAGCCCTCACTCATCCTTCAGGCTCCCTCTTAGTCAATAGGTGGATGGGGTCCTATCGCCTTAGCTAGTCTTTGCCCGGCGACACCGTCCGGCCCTTAGACCGGCACCGGGATCGACCTATGGAGCGTCGCTGTCCGGCTTGCCCAGAGAACCTGGGTGCCGGGGGTGCGTTCCTTGTCGCGGATCCCGAGGGACCTACGCACCCATGCACAACGTCCGTTAACCGTGGCCACCGTGCTCAACGCCTGTCGGAGATGAGCCTCTCGAGGAGGTGGCGAATCGTCCCCATCCGGCCCCCTTGCATTCGTACACAACGAACTCTGCCGAGCTTCCGGTCACCTCCCCCACTCAAGGGGTCGGGTCGGAACCACCCGGAGGGGCGGCCACTTACTTCTAGATATATATTTTCTACATCCATTTCCCAGATTCCCTTTGTCAAAATATAAGTGCAATTTCCTCTTATGTTATTTAATTGTTTGGAGTTTCTGAATTAAAATTAAACTTTAAATCAGCAAAGAAATCGGCAAAGAAACAAGATGGCGGACTGAGGTTGAATACGCAAGATAAGCGTTTTCCATTTTCCACCATCAATGACTTTGAGCCCCAATATCTTTTATGCATGAATTTAAGAATCTATGAAAGCGGTTTAAAAAAAAAAAAAGGGAAAATATTTTTCCACTCTCAACAACTCCAAATTTTCTGACACATTTTCAGGCTAATTTTTAAAAGTAAAAACATGAAAAAACTGATGTGATTTTTGAAGAGATTTATATAATTTTAGAGTAAGTGAACATGCCAGTTGGATGCGTTTGAGAGCAAAAATGAATTTAAAAATGAGTCAGAAAATAAGCAGTTTGGATTTGAGTGCACCCTTAAGTCTTTTGTGTTAAATTTTTTTAACTCGGATTCAAAAAGTTTCATATTTTGTGCAGAATTTATCGTGGCAAAATCGTGAGGATCAAAGGGATATTTAGCTTTGTGCTTATTTATAGCAGTCAGTGATGAATTCAGGGCTCAAACATTTCTAATCATTTCCTTTGTGGAACAACTTGAGAATACGCCCGGAGTCCGCCATCTTGTTTCTTTGTTGATCCTCGCCAATTTTAAATTTCGTTATTTGGATTTATTTATTTATTTTTGTTGTTATTTGTTTTTGTTGTTGTTTATGTTTGTTGTTGTTTATGTCTGTTGTTGTTTATGTCTGTTGTTGTTTATGTTGTTAAATTAAGCATAAAGCGGTTATAAATGACCAACAAAGAAACAAGATGGCGGACTCCGGGCGTATTCGTAAGTTGTTCCAGTTGGGGATAACAAAAAAAAATCCAATTGTAAGTAAATAGTGCTGCCATCTGTTGTCAAAACTAAGGAATAATAAGTAAACAATTTGCAATGCTTATACCGGGACCAGGAAGGATGAAGCCGCATGCCAGAAGACCGGTTGAGACAACCTTTCATAAATGGTTTTCTTATTAATATTTAATCACAGAATTTCTTTCATTAAATAAGTCGAAAAATATGTTTCCAAAATAGTGGTGGCAACAGATCTTCCGCCACGCGGATTTGCCGTCTCTTTTTTATACTATAATAAGAAAGAAAAGTCATACATAGATTATAAAACACTTTCGAAGACATTCAGAATACTGTAACAAAATAAAGATAATGTCTAAGTAAATAATTTGAAATATGCGTAACATATATGAAAATCTACTTTCAGAAGTTATCATCTATAGTCGAAAAATATATTATTTTGCTCCTGTATATGATCAATAGTTTTGTATATGAGTCGTCTAGTTGCAAAATCGGCCAACTCCTCAAATTGAAAAATGTATTTTTTCAGTTTTTTCAGTTTTTTTAAGTTCTAAGTAAACGTTTCTACCATCTGGAAACCAGAAACCATGCCAAAACCGACCAAATATACTAATGACTGTAAAACTGAAGAGTTTTGGTTCCAATCTTATTTTGTCTAGCGCAATTCCATCGTAACTGACGTAACATTTTATCATCGAATTTATTTTGAAAACTATGTAGAAAATTTACTAATAAAGCAAGAACAAATTTTTACAATTTAAAATATTTCAATTCTTCAATTATTTCAATCTCTCTTTTGGTCCCCAAAATTGCAATTCAAAATTGTGTAACTAACGTAACATAAAATAGACAAACATTTCTTCTGCCTTCATTGAAGTATAAAAATTGTTAAAACTGTGCTGTTAAAAAATAGTGATTTAATGTTCTCAACAACACTAAGTAATGCCAAATTATAACACTAACTTGTTTAATTAATTTCTGAATAATGAAAACGAAAAAAATGGCATTTACACGTGTAACTGACGTAACTTTTATTGTGTAACTGACGTAACATTTTGACTTTACAAATACAATAATGGTACTTAACTTAGTTTGTAAACAGTAATTTACAATGCCTTTTTATAAGGATTTTATTATAGAATATAAAAATATCAAGTTTTCCAATCATACCCTTAAATTAAAAATATTGTAAATTTTATCCCCCCCCCCCTCAAAAAAAAAACGATGATTTTCTGCGGAATTGCACTCGTGGTAAGAAAATCAGCTTTCCCAAAAAATTTTATTTTTTGCAGATGGCCAGTTTTGCAACTACACGACACATATATACTACATAGCATGTAAAAAAATTAGTTCAATTAGGAAACGCATAAAACAGTTGAAATTTTTGCTGCAGCCATTTCTCCCAATAAGCGGAAATGCGCTCCAGTTCTTTTGTGCAGCCAGGGCCGAAACTAGCCTTTTTTGCACCCGGGGCAAGCATGGATTTTGGCGCCCCCCCCCCCCCCCCTCTTCCGCAAAGTATATTTATAAAGAGAATTTTACTAATTTTCTAATAGCCGACTTATTTTAAAATTTAAAATATGTAATCATGAAATATGTAATACTGAACTACGTAATCCACAATGGCGGATCCAAAAGGGGGGGGGGGGGGGTCACGGGGGTCATGACTCCCCTCTGAACATCAACAAAAATATTCTAAAGATCATTTTTAAAATGAAGTATTCAGTTAGAGTCCCGATTATCCGAGTCCTGCTTAACCGAGTTTCCGCTTTCACCGAGTTATTTTCTTCTGATGGACTGATGGCTTCTATTATTATGAAACAGCCATTATAAATGAAGTGTTAGTTGGAGAGGAAAGAGCAGTCGTAAAAAGTTAGAACTCTGATTTTCTGGTCAGAATGGGAAGGAAAAAAATGGCCATATATATATTTTTTTTTTTCTTCCGATTCTGACCAGAAAATCAGAGTTCTAACTTTTTACGCCTGCTCTTTCATCTTCAACTAACACTTCATTTATAATGGCTATATCATAATAATAGAAGCCACCAGTCCATCAGAAGAAAATGATCCATTCCAAAGGTATAATCACTCATTTGGCGCCAATTCGTTCTGGCGCCCGGGGCACATGCCCCCTCTGCCCCACCTTAGTTTCGGCCCTGTGTGCAGCCCTGTATAGAATATAATAATTTATACACATTAAAGTAATATGTTAAAAATTAGTTAAATTTAAGAACGTATAAAACAATTTAAAACGCATTCCCAGTAATTATCACTCATACACATTTTTTTGTGTGTTCTCGCTGTAAATGAATGATAAATGCTATGCATATTCTATTCCATAGTAATAATCTTGCAGTGCACCTCAGCAGGGCCGTGCAAAAATGAGGCAGGGGGGGGGGGAAGAAGGGGGCGGTCGCCCCGGGCGTAGAAATGAAGGGGGCGCCAAATTTATACCACAAACCTGGTTTCTTATTCTTTTTTTTTTTTTTTTTTTTAATTATATTTACAGATTGGGAATTTTTTCCCAATGAAAGTACGTTCATTTTTTGCTTCAAAGTTGTCGCATTGTCCTTTAGCCTACACCCAAATACAAATTTATGAATAAGGACGTCTTTCTTTTCAAAACTAGTTTTGCGCCTTTGCCTTGGTCTCTTCCGCTAACCTTCTCTTTTCTGGGTCTGTAATTTTTTTCTGTGCTTATGACAAAAACACATTCTCTCAAAATAGCATCGAATTTTTCTTCTGGGAATACAAAAGGGTTGCAAACTGTTATACTTTACTTCTAGATATATATTTTCTACATCCATTTCCCAGATTCCCTTTGTCAAAATATAAGTGCAATTTCCTCTTATGTTATTTAATTGTTTGGAGTTTCTGAATTAAAATTAAACTTTAAATCGGCAAAGAAACAAGATGGCGGACTGAGGGCGAATACGCAAGATAAGCGTTTCCATTTTCCCCCCATCAATTACTTTGAGCCTCAATATCTTTTATACATGAATTTAAGA
Organism: Maratus speciosus; assembly: GCA_963932465.1. Taxonomy (NCBI): domain Eukaryota; kingdom Metazoa; phylum Arthropoda; class Arachnida; order Araneae; family Salticidae; genus Maratus; species Maratus speciosus. The sequence continues at coordinate 606,261,261 of OZ010787.1, forward strand.
ATCTATGAAAGCGGTTTAAAAAAAAAAAAAAGGAGAAATATTTTTCCACTCTCAACAACTCCAAATTTTCTGACACATTATCAGGCTAATTTTTAAAAGTAAAAACATGAAACATGCTGATGTGATTTTTGAAGAGATTTATATAATTTTTGAGTAAGCGAACATGCCAGTTGGATGCGTTTGAGAGCAAAAATGAATTTAAAAATGAGTCAGAAAATAAGCAGTTTGGATTTAAGTGCACCCTTAAGTCTTTTGTGTTAATTTTTTTTTAACTCGGATTCAAAAAGTTTCATATTTTGTGCAGAATTTATTGTGGCAAAGTCGTGAGGATCAAAGGGATATTTAGCTTTGTGCTTATTAGCAGTCAGTGATGAATTCAGGGCTCAGACATTTACTAATCATTTCATTCATATATTTAATTTAATACATTTAATTCAAATATTTATTTTAAAATTGAATTATTCAATGATAAATAAGTTGGTAATAACAAAAATAAAATCTAATTGTAAGTTAATAGTGCTGCCATCTGTTGTCAAAACTAAGAAATAATAAGTACACAATTTGCAATGCTTATACCGGGACCAGGGCCCCACCAGTGGCTGAGAGGTTCTGCTCTCAAACTGGTAGACGGGAAGTGCTGGGTTCGATCCCAATCGCGCCCGTCGGCCTAATCGTTCGGAGTTTTCGTGGTTTTCTTCGAGCAATGGATTTCCATGCGTTAATACGGGTTAGGTTCCCTTAGAAAGACCCCCACGAAGGGCATTCCCCCTCGGGCCTATATCCCTAGTGTAGATAATTGGCCGTCACAAATCAACCTATACCGGGACCAGGAAGGATGAAGGCGCATGCCAGAAGACCGGCTGAGACAACTTTTCATAAATGGTTTTCATAAAAGTAATGCCAAATTGTAACACTAACTTGTTTAATTAATTTCTGAATAATGAAAACGAAAAAAATGGCATTTACACGTGTAACTGACGTAACTTTTATTGTGTAACTGACGTAACATTTTGACTTTACAAATACAATAATGGTACTTAACTTAGTTTGTAAACAGTAATTTACAATGCCTTTTTATAAGGATTTTATTATAGAATATAAAAATATCAAGTTTTCCAATCATACCCTTAAATTAAAAATATTGTAAATTTTATCCCCCTCCCCCCCCCCCCCCCCAAAAAAAAAAAAAAACAACGATGATTTTCTGCGGAATTGCACTCGTGGTAAGAAAATCAGCTTTCCCCAAAAAATTTATTTTTTGCAGATGGCCAGTTTTGCAACTACACGACACATATATACTACATAGCATGTAAAAAAATTAGTTCAATTAGGAAACGCATAAAACAGTTGAAATGTTTGCTGCAGCCATTTCTCCCAATAAGCGGAAATGCGCTCCAGTTCTTTTGTGCAGCCCTGTATAGAATATAATAATTTATACACATTCAAGTAATATGTTAAAAATTAGTTAAATTTAAGAACGTATAAAACAATTTAAAACGCATTCCCAGTAATTATCACTCATACACATTTTTTTGTGTGTTCTCCCTGTAAATGAATGATAAATGCTATGCATATTCTATTCCATAGTAATAATCTTGCAGTGCACCTCAGCAGGGCCGTGCAAAAAGGGGGAAGAGGGGGGGCGAAGGGGGCGGTCGCCCCGGGTGTAGAAATTAAGGGGGCGCCAAATTTATACCACAAACCTGGTTTCTTTTTTTTTTTTTTTTTTGAAAAAAAAAAATTATACTTACAGATTGGGAATTTTTTCCCAATGAAATTACGTTCATTTTTTGCTTCAAAGTTATCGCATTGTCCTTTAGCCTACACCCAAATACAAATTCATGAATACGGACGTCTTTCTTTTCAAAACTAGTTTTGAGCGGTTGCCTTGGTCTCTTTCGCTAACCTTCTCTTTTCTGGGTCTGCAATTTTTTTCTGTGCTTGTGACAAAAACATATACTCTCAAAATAGCATAGAATGTTTCTTCTGGGGATACAAAAGGGTTGCAAATTGTTATACTTTACTTCTAGATATATATTTTCTACATCCATTTCCCAGATTCCCTTTGTCAAAGCATAAGTGCAATTTCCTCTTATGTTATTTAATTGTTTGGAGTTTATGAATTAAAATTAAACTTTAAATCGGCAAAGAAATCGGCAAAGAAACAAGATGGCGGGCTGAGGGCGAATAAGCAAGATAAGCGTTTCCATTTTATCATCTATAGTCGAAAAATATATTCTTTTGCTCCTGTATGTGATCAATAGTTTTGTATATGTGTCGTCTAGTTGCAAAATCGGCCAATTCCTCAAATTGAAAAATGTCTTTTTTCAGTTTTTTTAAGTTGCAAGTAAACCTTTCTACCATCTGGAAACCAGAAACCATGCCAAAACCGACCAAATATACTAATGACTGTAAAACTGAAGAGTTTTGGTTCCAATCTTATTTTGTCTAGGACAATTCCATCGTAACTGACGTAACATTTTATCATCGAATTTATTTTGAAAACTATAGAAAATTTACTAATAAAGCAAGAACAAATTTTTACAATTTAAAATATTTCAATTCTTCAATTATTTAAATCTCTCTTTTGGTCCCCAAAATTGCAATTCAAAATTCTGTAACTAACGTAACATAAAATAGACAAACATTTTTTTTTGCCTTCATTGAAGTGTAAAAATTATTAAAACTGTGCTGTTAAAAAATAGTGATTTATTGTTCTCAACAACACTAAGTAATGCCAAATTATAGCACTAACTTGTCTAATTAATTTCTGAATAATGAAAACGAAAAAAATGGCATTTACACGTGTAACTGACGTAACTTTTATTGTGTAACTGACGTAACATTTTGACTTTACAAAGACAATAATGGTACTTAACTTAGTTTGTAAACAGTAATTTACAATGCCTTTTTATTAGGATTTTATTATAGAATATAAAACTATCAAGTTTTCCATTCATACACTTAAATTAAAAATATTGTAAATTTTATCCCCATCCCCCCCCCCCCCCAAAAAAAAAATAAATAAATAAACGATGATTTTCTGTGGAATTGCCCTCGTGGTAAGAAAATCAGCTTTCCCAAAAAATTTTATTCAGATGGCCAGTTTTGCAACTACACGACACATATATACTACATAGCATGTAAAAAAATTAGTTCAATTAGGAAACGCATAAAACAGTTGAAATGTTTGCTGCAGCCATTTCTCCCAATAAGCGGAAATGCGCTCCAGTTCTTTTGTGCAGCCCTGTATAGAATATAATAATTTATACACATTCAAGTAATATGTTAAAAATTAGTTAAATTTAAGAACGTATAAAACAATTTAAAACGCATTCCCAGTAATTATCACTCATACACATTTTTTTTGTGTGTTCTCCCTGTAAATGAATGATAAATGCTATGCATATTCTATTCCATAGTAATAATCTTGCAGTGCACCTCAGCAGGGCCGTGCAAAAAGGGGGAAGAGGGGGGCGAAGGGGGCGGTCGCCCCGGGTGTAGAAATTAAGGGGGCGCCAAATTTATACCACAAACCTGGTTTCTTTTTTTTTTTTTTTTTTTGAAAAAAAAAAAATTATACTTACAGATTGGGAATTTTTTCCCAATGAAATTACGTTCATTCTTTTGCTTCAAAGTTATCGCATTGTCCTTTAGCCTACACCCAAATACAAATTCATGAATACGGACGTCTTTCTTTCAAAACTAGTTTTGAGCGGTTGCCTTGGTCTCTTTCGCTAACCTTCTCTTTTCTGGGTCTGCAATTTTTTTTCTGTGCTTGTGACAAAAACATATACTCTCAAAATAGCATAGAATGTTTCTTCTGGGGATACAAAAGGGTTGCAAATTGTTATACTTTACTTCTAGATATATATTTTCTACATCCATTTCCCAGATTCCCTTTGTCAAAGCATAAGTGCAATTTCCTCTTATGTTATTTAATTGTTTGGAGTTTATGAATTAAAATTAAACTTTAAATCGGCAAAGAAATCGGCAAAGAAACAAGATGGCGGGCTGAGGGCGAATAAGCAAGATAAGCGTTTCCATTTTATCATCTATAGTCGAAAAATATATTCTTTTGCTCCTGTATGTGATCAATAGTTTTGTATATGTGTCGTCTAGTTGCAAAATCGGCCAATTCCTCAAATTGAAAAATGTCTTTTTTCAGTTTTTTTAAGTTGCAAGTAAACCTTTCTACCATCTGGAAACCAGAAACCATGCCAAAACCGACCAAATATACTAATGACTGTAAAACTGAAGAGTTTTGGTTCCAATCTTATTTTGTCTAGGACAATTCCATCGTAACTGACGTAACATTTTATCATCGAATTTATTTTGAAAACTATAGAAAATTTACTAATAAAGCAAGAACAAATTTTTACAATTTAAAATATTTCAATTCTTCAATTATTTAAATCTCTCTTTTGGTCCCCAAAATTGCAATTCAAAATTCTGTAACTAACGTAACATAAAATAGACAAACATTTTTTTTTGCCTTCATTGAAGTGTAAAAATTATTAAAACTGTGCTGTTAAAAAATAGTGATTTATTGTTCTCAACAACACTAAGTAATGCCAAATTATAGCACTAACTTGTCTAATTAATTTCTGAATAATGAAAACGAAAAAAATGGCATTTACACGTGTAACTGACGTAACTTTTATTGTGTAACTGACGTAACATTTTGACTTTACAAAGACAATAATGGTACTTAACTTAGTTTGTAAACAGTAATTTACAATGCCTTTTTATTAGGATTTTATTATAGAATATAAAACTATCAAGTTTTCCATTCATACACTTAAATTAAAAATATTGTAAATTTTATCCCCATCCCCCCCCCAAAAAAAAAAAAAAAAATAAATAAACGATGATTTTCTGTGGAATTGCCCTCGTGGTAAGAAAATCAGCTTTCCCAAAAAATTTTATTCAGATGGCCAGTTTTGCAACTACACGACACATATATACTACATAGCATGTAAAAAAATTAGTTCAATTAGGAAACGCATAAAACAGTTGAAATGTTTGCTGCAGCCATTTCTCCCAATAAGCGGAAATGCGCTCCAGTTCTTTTGTGCAGCCCTGTATAGAATATAATAATTTATACACATTCAAGTAATATGTTAAAAATTAGTTAAATTTAAGAACGTATAAAACAATTTAAAACGCATTCCCAGTAATTATCACTCATACACATTTTTTTGTGTGTTCTCCCTGTAAATGAATGATAAATGCTATGCATATTCTATTCCATAGTAATAATCTTGCAGTGCACCTCAGCAGGGCCGTGCAAAAAGGGGGAAGAGGGGGGCGAAGGGGGCGGTCGCCCCGGGTGTAGAAATTAAGGGGGCGCCAAATTTATACCACAAACCTGGTTTCTTTTTTTTTTTTTTTTTTTTGAAAAAAAAAAAATTATACTTACAGATTGGGAATTTTTTCCCAATGAAATTACGTTCATTTTTTGCTTCAAAGTTATCGCATTGTCCTTTAGCCTACACCCAAATACAAATTCATGAATACGGACGTCTTTCTTTTCAAAACTAGTTTTGAGCGGTTGCCTTGGTCTCTTTCGCTAACCTTCTCTTTTCTGGGTCTGCAATTTTTTTCTGTGCTTGTGACAAAAACATATACTCTCAAAATAGCATAGAATGTTTCTTCTGGGGATACAAAAGGGTTGCAAATTGTTATACTTTACTTCTAGATATATATTTTCTACATCCATTTCCCAGATTCCCTTTGTCAAAGCATAAGTGCAATTTCCTCTTATGTTATTTAATTGTTTGGAGTTTATGAATTAAAATTAAACTTTAAATCGGCAAAGAAATCGGCAAAGAAACAAGATGGCGGGCTGAGGGCGAATAAGCAAGATAAGCGTTTCCATTTTATCATCTATAGTCGAAAAATATATTCTTTTGCTCCTGTATGTGATCAATAGTTTTGTATATGTGTCGTCTAGTTGCAAAATCGGCCAATTCCTCAAATTGAAAAATGTCTTTTTTCAGTTTTTTTAAGTTGCAAGTAAACCTTTCTACCATCTGGAAACCAGAAACCATGCCAAAACCGACCAAATATACTAATGACTGTAAAACTGAAGAGTTTTGGTTCCAATCTTATTTTGTCTAGGACAATTCCATCGTAACTGACGTAACATTTTATCATCGAATTTATTTTGAAAACTATAGAAAATTTACTAATAAAGCAAGAACAAATTTTTACAATTTAAAATATTTCAATTCTTCAATTATTTAAATCTCTCTTTTGGTCCCCAAAATTGCAATTCAAAATTCTGTAACTAACGTAACATAAAATAGACAAACATTTTTTTTGCCTTCATTGAAGTGTAAAAATTATTAAAACTGTGCTGTTAAAAAATAGTGATTTATTGTTCTCAACAACACTAAGTAATGCCAAATTATAGCACTAACTTGTCTAATTAATTTCTGAATAATGAAAACGAAAAAAATGGCATTTACACGTGTAACTGACGTAACTTTTATTGTGTAACTGACGTAACATTTTGACTTTACAAAGACAATAATGGTACTTAACTTAGTTTGTAAACAGTAATTTACAATGCCTTTTTATTAGGATTTTATTATAGAATATAAAACTATCAAGTTTTCCATTCATACACTTAAATTAAAAATATTGTAAATTTTATCCCCATCCCCCCCCCCCCCAAAAAAAAAAAAAAATAAATAAATAAACGATGATTTTCTGTGGAATTGCCCTCGTGGTAAGAAAATCAGCTTTCCCAAAAAATTTTATTCAGATGGCCAGTTTTGCAACTACACGACACATATATACTACATAGCATGTAAAAAAATTAGTTCAATTAGGAAACGCATAAAACAGTTGAAATGTTTGCTGCAGCCATTTCTCCCAATAAGCGGAAATGCGCTCCAGTTCTTTTGTGCAGCCCTGTATAGAATATAATAATTTATACACATTCAAGTAATATGTTAAAAATTAGTTAAATTTAAGAACGTATAAAACAATTTAAAACGCATTCCCAGTAATTATCACTCATACACATTTTTTTGTGTGTTCTCCCTGTAAATGAATGATAAATGCTATGCATATTCTATTCCATAGTAATAATCTTGCAGTGCACCTCAGCAGGGCCGTGCAAAAAGGGGGAAGAGGGGGGGCGAAGGGGGCGGTCGCCCCGGGTGTAGAAATTAAGGGGGCGCCAAATTTATACCACAAACCTGGTTTCTTTTTTTTTTTTTTTTTTTGAAAAAAAAAAATTATACTTACAGATTGGGAATTTTTTCCCAATGAAATTACGTTCATTTTTTGCTTCAAAGTTATCGCATTGTCCTTTAGCCTACACCCAAATACAAATTCATGAATACGGACGTCTTTCTTTTCAAAACTAGTTTTGAGCGGTTGCCTTGGTCTCTTTCGCTAACCTTCTCTTTTCTGGGTCTGCAATTTTTTTCTGTGCTTGTGACAAAAACATATACTCTCAAAATAGCATAGAATGTTTCTTCTGGGGATACAAAAGGGTTGCAAATTGTTATACTTTACTTCTAGATATATATTTTCTACATCCATTTCCCAGATTCCCTTTGTCAAAGCATAAGTGCAATTTCCTCTTATGTTATTTAATTGTTTGGAGTTTATGAATTAAAATTAAACTTTAAATCGGCAAAGAAATCGGCAAAGAAACAAGATGGCGGGCTGAGGGCGAATAAGCAAGATAAGCGTTTCCATTTTATCATCTATAGTCGAAAAATATATTCTTTTGCTCCTGTATGTGATCAATAGTTTTGTATATGTGTCGTCTAGTTGCAAAATCGGCCAATTCCTCAAATTGAAAAATGTCTTTTTTCAGTTTTTTTAAGTTGCAAGTAAACCTTTCTACCATCTGGAAACCAGAAACCATGCCAAAACCGACCAAATATACTAATGACTGTAAAACTGAAGAGTTTTGGTTCCAATCTTATTTTGTCTAGGACAATTCCATCGTAACTGACGTAACATTTTATCATCGAATTTATTTTGAAAACTATAGAAAATTTACTAATAAAGCAAGAACAAATTTTTACAATTTAAAATATTTCAATTCTTCAATTATTTAAATCTCTCTTTTGGTCCCCAAAATTGCAATTCAAAATTCTGTAACTAACGTAACATAAAATAGACAAACATTTTTTTTGCCTTCATTGAAGTGTAAAAATTATTAAAACTGTGCTGTTAAAAAATAGTGATTTATTGTTCTCAACAACACTAAGTAATGCCAAATTATAGCACTAACTTGTCTAATTAATTTCTGAATAATGAAAACGAAAAAAATGGCATTTACACGTGTAACTGACGTAACTTTTATTGTGTAACTGACGTAACATTTTGACTTTACAAAGACAATAATGGTACTTAACTTAGTTTGTAAACAGTAATTTACAATGCCTTTTTATTAGGATTTTATTATAGAATATAAAACTATCAAGTTTTCCATTCATACACTTAAATTAAAAATATTGTAAATTTTATCCCCATCCCCCCCCCCCCAAAAAAAAAAAAAATAAACGATGATTTTCTGTGGAATTGCCCTCGTGGTAAGAAAATCAGCTTTCCCAAAAAATTTTATTCAGATGGCCAGTTTTGCAACTACACTACACATATATACTACATAGCATGTAAAAAATTTAGTTCAATTAGGAAACGCATAAAACAGTTGAAATTTTTGCTGCAGCCATTTCTCCCAATAAGCGGAAATGCGCTCCAGTTCTTTTGTGCAGCCCTGTATAGGATATAATAATTTATACACTTTCAAGTAATATGTTAAAAATTAGTTAAATTTAAGAGCGTATAAAACAATTTAAAACGCATTCACAGTAATTATCACTCATACACATTTTTTTGTGTGTTGTCCCTGTAAATGAATGATAAATGCTATGCATACTCTATTCCATAGTAATAATCTTGCAGTGCACCTCAGCAGGGCCGTTCAAAACGGGGGCAGGGGGGGGTGCGAAGGGGGTGGTCGCCCCGGGTGTAGAAATTAAGGGGGCGCCAAATTTATACCACAAACCTGGTTTCTTATTCTTTTTTTTTTTTTCTTTTTTTGAAAAAAAAAATTATATTTACAGATTGGGAATTTTTTCCCAATGAAAGTATGTTTATTTTTTGCTTCAAAGTTATCGCATTGTCCTTTAGCCTACACCCAAATACAAATTTATGAATAAGGACGTCTTTCTTTTCAAAACTAGTTTTGAGCCTTTGCCTTGGTCTCTTTCGCTAACCTTCTCTTTTCTGGGTCTAAAATTTTTTTCTGTGCTTGTGACAAAAACATATACTCTCAAAATAGCATAGAATGTTTCTTCTGGGGATACAAAAGGGTTGCAAACGTTATACTTTACTTCTAGATATGATGAGGGGTTCATCTTCCGGTTCCAGGCCGTTTTCAGGCCCATTTGTCGACGCAAGGAACCACCCGTGAAACAAGCCCCGCGGCGCGTCCCGAAGGTCGCCGCCAGACAAGCTCCAACAGAGCGGAACCTCACGCAAACTCCGGTCAGGTCGACGCACTGCCCAGCGCACGTCACGCCGACTATTCCCAAGTTGGTGAACAATCGATGCGATAGTCCTCACCACCCAGCTAGAAAAACCAAGTGGTCCCTAAACTTGGTTACTCGAGCCGGTAGACCCCGCAAGCCATCGCAGGAACCAGACGCCTATGAAAGACGCTGGGCCCACGGACTGAACCGAGGCTTCCCGACCCGAATTTAATTTACGGACAGGCCCCCAAGATCAGATTTCATTTTCCGGCAGAGACATTTTTGTGGGCCAGCCGATAGGAAAGTTAATGAAGGGCCCCTAACTTGAAAACCAGGGAGGACGGGGAAAGGCCCTCCGGCCGTAAAGCGACCCAGCTCCTGGCTTTTCGCCCAAACCACCCGGCTCAACCGACGGAACACCTCGCGGATCACGCCGGGAGCCAGTTGGCCCAGACTAGGTGCCGTTAGCGACCCCAGGCGGGCACGGAAAGCTCCACCTAGACGGAATAGACTCCGCCTCGCTAGGGGGTCGGACGGAACGGAGTCCCGCCAGCCCCCACCGACTCGACTCCATCCTAGGACAGAGAAGCCAGTGGAGGCCGACAAAAGCCCGCCCGCCACTACCTTACCTCACGGCCGTCGAGGGTACCCAGGCTCGAAGGCCCCTGACCCCGTGCAGTGACCGACCGCTAGCTTTGTTAGTGCGTTCGAAAGTTAGGTGGAGACACCTCTAGGTCCTCATCACCAGGCGAGGCAAACTCCGGTACCGCATAGACACAGAGGACCTGGATCGGACCAAGAGTTCACCCAAGGCACGATGAGCCGCCGCGTTACCGGCGACCCTCCGGCCCGTTTCCCTGCGGGAGTAGTGTTCGATGGTGGACCTGCCGGCCGACCCCCTCCCATGGGGCACGGCACGACGTGGAGCAACCAGAACCATACTGGCCTCCCCACGCGACCGCTCCTTGGTCAACGGGGGCACCGCCAAACCCCACCACCCTTAGGGTCGGCTCCCAACTGCTCCAGCTGAGGTCCTCGGAGGGATGGCCACCCAAGTCATAAAGTAACTTGGGCGCTGTCCGAAACCCTCGCCCTTCGGTTGCTCCGGGAGTCCCTGCATGGCGTTCCCGCGAGCCCCGTCGTCACTAGCGAGCACCGAGGACTTTCCACTACAAAGCCCTCACTCATCCTTCAGGCTCCCTCTTAGTCAATAGGTGGATGGGGTCCTATCGCCTTAGCTAGTCTTTGCCCGGCGACACCGTCCGGCCCTTAGACCGGCACCGGGATCGACCTATGGAGCGTCGCTGTCCGGCTTGCCCAGAGAACCTGGGTGCCGGGGGTGCGTTCCTTGTCGCGGATCCCGAGGGACCTACGCACCCATGCACAACGTCCGTTAACCGTGGCCACCGTGCTCAACGCCTGTCGGAGATGAGCCTCTCGAGGAGGTGGCGAATCGTCCCCATCCGGCCCCCTTGCATTCGTACACAACGAACTCTGCCGAGCTTCCGGTCACCTCCCCCACTCAAGGGGTCGGGTCGGAACCACCCGGAGGGGCGGCCACTTACTTCTAGATATATATTTTCTACATCCATTTCCCAGATTCCCTTTGTCAAAATATAAGTGCAATTTCCTCTTATGTTATTTAATTGTTTGGAGTTTCTGAATTAAAATTAAACTTTAAATCAGCAAAGAAATCGGCAAAGAAACAAGATGGCGGACTGAGGTTGAATACGCAAGATAAGCGTTTTCCATTTTCCACCATCAATGACTTTGAGCCCCAATATCTTTTATGCATGAATTTAAGAATCTATGAAAGCGGTTTAAAAAAAAAAAAAAGGGAAAATATTTTTCCACTCTCAACAACTCCAAATTTTCTGACACATTTTCAGGCTAATTTTTAAAAGTAAAAACATGAAAAAACTGATGTGATTTTTGAAGAGATTTATATAATTTTAGAGTAAGTGAACATGCCAGTTGGATGCGTTTGAGAGCAAAAATGAATTCAAAAATGAGTCAGAAAATAAGCAGTTTGGATTTGAGTGCACCCTTAAGTCTTTTGTGTTAAATTTTGGAAGTTCCTAAATTTTTTTAACTCGGATTCAAAAAGTTTCATATTTTGTGCAGAATTTATCGTGGCAAAATCGAGAGGATCAAAGGGATATTTAGCTTTGTGCTTATTTATAGCAGTCAGTGATGAATTCAGGGCTCAAACATTTCTAATCATTTCCTTTGTGGAACAACTTGAGAATACGCCCGGAGTCCGCCATCTTGTTTCTTTGTTGATCCTCGCCAATTTTAAATTTCTTTATTTGGATTTATTTATTTATTTTTGTTGTTATTTGTTTTTGTTATTGTTTATGTTTGTTGTTGTTTATGTCTGTTGTTGTTTATGTTGTTAAATTAAGCATAAAGCGGTTATAAATGACCAACAAAGAAACAAGATGGCGGACTCCGGGCGTATTCGTAAGTTGTTCCAGTTGGGGATAACAAAAAAAATCCAATTGTAAGTAAATAGTGCTGCCATCTGTTGTCAAAACTAAGGAATAATAAGTAAACAATTTGCAATGCTTATACCGGGACCAGGAAGGATGAAGCCGCATGCCAGAAGACCGGTTGAGACAACCTTTCATAAATGGTTTTCTTATTAATATTTAATCACAGAATTTCTTTCATTAAATAAGTCGAAAAATATGTTTCCAAAATAGTGGTGGCAACAGATCTTCCGCCACGCGGATTTGCCGTCTCTTTTTTATACTATAATAAGAAAGAAAAGTCATACATAGATTATAAAACACTTTCGAAGACATTCAGAATACTGTAACAAAATAAAGATAATGTCTAAGTAAATAATTTGAAATATGCGTAACATATATGAAAATCTACTTTCAGAAGTTATCATCTATAGTCGAAAAATATATTATTTTGCTCCTGTATATGATCAATAGTTTTGTATATGAGTCGTCTAGTTGCAAAATCGGCCAACTCCTCAAATTGAAAAATGTATTTTTTCAGTTTTTTCAGTTTTTTTAAGTTCTAAGTAAACGTTTCTACCATCTGGAAACCAGAAACCATGCCAAAACCGACCAAATATACTAATGACTGTAAAACTGAAGAGTTTTGGTTCCAATCTTATTTTGTCTAGCGCAATTCCATCGTAACTGACGTAACATTTTATCATCGAATTTATTTTGAAAACTATGTAGAAAATTTACTAATAAAGCAAGAACAAATTTTTACAATTTAAAATATTTCAATTCTTCAATTATTTCAATCTCTCTTTTGGTCCCCAAAATTGCAATTCAAAATTGTGTAACTAACGTAACATAAAATAGACAAACATTTCTTCTGCCTTCATTGAAGTATAAAAATTGTTAAAACTGTGCTGTTAAAAAATAGTGATTTAATGTTCTCAACAACACTAAGTAATGCCAAATTATAACACTAACTTGTTTAATTAATTTCTGAATAATGAAAACGAAAAAAATGGCATTTACACGTGTAACTGACGTAACTTTTATTGTGTAACTGACGTAACATTTTGACTTTACAAATACAATAATGGTACTTAACTTAGTTTGTAAACAGTAATTTACAATGCCTTTTTATAAGGATTTTATTATAGAATATAAAAATATCAAGTTTTCCAATCATACCCTTAAATTAAAAATATTGTAAATTTTATCCCCCCCCCCCCCTCAAAAAAAAAAAAACGATGATTTTCTGCGGAATTGCACTCGTGGTAAGAAAATCAGCTTTCCCAAAAAATTTTATTTTTTGCAGATGGCCAGTTTTGCAACTACACGACACATATATACTACATAGCATGTAAAAAAATTAGTTCAATTAGGAAACGCATAAAACAGTTGAAATTTTTGCTGCAGCCATTTCTCCCAATAAGCGGAAATGCGCTCCAGTTCTTTTGTGCAGCCAGGGCCGAAACTAGCCTTTTTTGCACCCGGGGCAAGCATGGATTTTGGCGCCCCCCCCCCTCTTCCGCAAAGTATATTTATAAAGAGAATTTTACTAATTTTCTAATAGCCGACTTATTTTAAAATTTAAAATATGTAATCTTGAAATATGTAATACTGAACTACGTAATCCACAATGGCGGATCCAAAAGGGGGGGGGGGGGTCACGGGGGTCATGACTCCCCTCTGAACATCAACAGAAATATTCTAAAGATCATTTTTAAAATGAAGTATTCAGTTAGAGTCCCGATTATCCGAGTCCTGCTTAACCGAGTTTCCGCTTTCACCGAGTTATTTTCTTCTGATGGACTGATGGCTTCTATTATTATGAAACAGCCATTATAAATGAAGTGTTAGTTGGAGAGGAAAGAGCAGTCGTAAAAAGTTAGAACTCTGATTTTCTGGTCAGAATGGGAAGGAAAAAAATGGCCATATATATATATTTTTTTTTTTCTTCCGATTCTGACCAGAAAATCAGAGTTCTAACTTTTTACGCCTGCTCTTTCATCTTCAACTAACACTTCATTTATAATGGCTATATCATAATAATAGAAGCCACCAGTCCATCAGAAGGAAATGATCCATTCCAAAGGTATAATCACTCATTTGGCGCCAATTCGTTCTGGCGCCCGGGGCACATGCCCCCTCTGCCCCACCTTAGTTTCGGCCCTGTGTGCAGCCCTGTATAGAATATAATAATTTATACACATTAAAGTAATATGTTAAAAATTAGTTAAATTTAAGAACGTATAAAACAATTTAAAACGCATTCCCAGTAATTATCACTCATACACATTTTTTTGTGTGTTCTCCCTGTAAATGAATGATAAATGCTATGCATATTCTATTCCATAGTAATAATCTTGCAGTGCACCTCAGCAGGGCCGTGCAACAATGAGGCAGGGGGGGGGAAGAAGGGGGCGGTCGCGCCGGGCGTAGAAATTAAGGGGGCGCCAAATTTATACCACAAACCTGGTTTCTTATTCTTTTTTTTTTTTTTTTTTTTTAAATTATATTTACAGATTGGGAATTTTTTCCCAATGAAAGTACGTTCATTTTTTGCTTCAAAGTTATCGCATTGTCCTTTAGCCTACACCCAAATACAAATTTATGAATAAGGACGTCTTTCTTTTCAAAACTAGTTTTGCGCCTTTGCCTTGGTCTCTTCCGCTAACCTTCTCTTTTCTGGGTCTGTAATTTTTTTCTGTGCTTATGACAAAAACACATTCTCTCAAAATAGCATCGAATTTTTCTTCTGGGGATACAAAAGGGTTGCAAACTGTTATACTTTACTTCTAGATATATATTTTCTACATCCATTTCCCAGATTCCCTTTGTCAAAATATAAGTGCAATTTCCTCTTATGTTATTTAATTGTTTGGAGTTTCTGAATTAAAATTAAACTTTAAATCGGCAAAGAAACAAGATGGCGGACTGAGGGTGAATACGCAAGATAAGCGTTTCCATTTTCCCCCCATCAATTACTTTGAGCCTCAATATCTTTTATACATGAATTTAAGAATCTATGAAAGCGGTTTAAAAAAAAAAAAAAGGAGAAATATTTTTCCACTCTCAACAACTCCAAATTTTCTGACACATTTTCAGGCTAATTTTTAAAAGTAAAAACATGAAACATGCTGATGTGATTTTTGAAGAGATTTATATAATTTTTGAGTAAGCGAACATGCCAGTTGGATGCGTTTGAGAACAAAAATGAATTTAAAAATGAGTCAGAAAATAAGCAGTTTGGATTTAAGTGCACCCTTAAGTCTTTTGTGTTAATTTTTTTTTAACTCGGATTCAAAAAGTTTCATATTTTGTGCAGAATTTATCGTGGCAAAGTCGTGAGGATCAAAGGGATATTTAGCTTTGTGCTTATTTATAGCAGTCAGTGATGAATTCAGGGCTCAGACATTTACTAATCATTTCATTCATATATTTAATTTAATACATTTAATTCAAATATTTATTTTAAAATTGAATTATTCAAAGATAAATAAGTTGGTAATCAGCACCGTGCGAAAGGGGGGGCGAAGGGGGCGGTCGCCCCGGGCGCGGAAATTTAGGGGCGCCAAATTTGTACTACCAATTTCCGTTTTTTTTTTTTTTTTTTTTTTTTTTTCTTTTTTTTTATTGTTGTCGATCATTTTTATTGGAATTTTTTTTTCACTCTTCGATATTCTATATTTTTGTAAAACTAAATGTATATACTATTTACATTTCGGGAATATTTTTCCCAATGGAAGTATGTACATTTTTCATTTCAAAATTATTGCGTTGTTCACATTTACTTTTCATTGAGCTCTTTAGATCTGATGATTTTATAATATGCTTTTGTGATATTTTATTGCAGTGTTTCTTAAGCTTTTGCACTCTGCGGGCCCTTTACATCGTATACGAAAGTTTCTGCCACCTGCCACACTCAGTGAATATGAATTGCTAACCTATTCTGATTCCACTATGGAATCATTCTTATAGTCATTCGGTCATTACTTTGCTGTTAAAAAAAGGTCCAGCACAGGGTGAAAATGCTGATTACATGAAATCTGCGATTGCATAAGGACTACAATTTTCCAAACTAACGTTCAAGAAAATTATACTTAGTGGAGAAATTATTAACGGTGATTGCGGCTTATTGGATAACTTAATTAAGGGAATCACTATATTTTGTTTTCTCTTTTTACTATTCACCAATTATTATGATCGCCCTCCAAAGTTAGCCAATCCAGATTGTGGGTTTTTCATGTGGAAGAAATTAAATCCTAAAATTCCTGAGCATAAAAATGCTCTAGAACACAGGAATGCATGTATTCGCTAAAAGAAACTTGAGAGACGTTTAAAATTAAATCATATAATCGACAGCAAATTTGAAAAGAGCTAAAGTGAAAATTATTGTAAGTGGAAAAGATAAATGACAAAATATATTTAGGATGAAATTATGAACTTTCTTGCCAATGAAGTAAGAAAAACGATTGTAGAAGAAATTAATAGAGCAAGGTATTTTTCAATTTCGTTCGATCGCACTCCATATACCGAGTGTCCTAAAATAAACTGACTGTTTTTAAAATTCAATAACCTGTAAATGGTGACAGCTATTTAAAAAAAAAAATGCTGGAAGGTAATGTAAAATGTCCGTATTTTTTTTTACCTCGATTCCCGACTTTAGTTCCAAATAGCAACTATAGATGGCGCTACAAGCAGGGATGACCACCTCGGGAACTCAGCTTACACTTTAGAGCGATTGTGCAATCCCGAGGGACAGACCAAATCCAGTAGCTGCTCGCGTTACAAATGACTTTTTCAATTCTTATACTGCAGTTTTACAATTTCACATTACAACATAAATATCGATGATTTGTTGAAGAATTAAACAGGTTTATAGTCAATTCAAGTTACAGCAGTATACTTTATTAAACCATATTCGTGTAAATCAATCAAGTTTATACTGAATCGACAATTATGCCAGCAATGTATAACCACACAAGCACTATTAAGAAAACATCTAGCGCCATAGGTGCTCAATCAAGGCCAAAACCGAAATCGCCCAACACTGATGCGAAAAGAGGAGGCTAAATGTATGGAATGGGTCTCATTCTCCAATACAATCTTATTTTTAGGGGCCTATTCTATATATTTAACCTCCTTCCTTCGTATGATGCTAGGGAATTTCAGTTTAGACCTCAACTGAGTGCTTATTGCTTGCCATCTATCTCTGTTATTTGAAACTAAAACCGAGAACCGCAGTAAAAATACTTCTAATATCTTACACAACTCTCCTGCAAGAATTTCTTTTAATAATTGTAACCATTTGCAAGTTACTGAATTTTAAACACAGTCCAGTTTAGGAATCCAGTACACCTCACAAAGAACAAATGACGCAAATTATGCGATACCGAAAATAGAAAATTTTCATTCGTGGAAAGGTTTCTTGGCTACATCAAGTCAAAAAAAAAAAAAAAAAATAGCATAAGAAATTTAAGATAAGCTAATGTCCGACAATCTCGACATTCACAGCTGCACGAGAGGTTCTGTTCTCAAAGACGGTAGACGGGAGGTGCTGAATTCGACCCAATCGCGCACGTCAGCCTAATCGTTCGAAATTGTCCGTAGTTTTCTTCGAACCTTGCGTAAATACGGGTTAGGTTCCATTAGAAAGACCTTACAGAGGACACTTTCATCCCACTCCGGCCTACTATATCCAACTTGTAGATAATCGGCCGTCATAAGCAATACCAATATCAACCCTTCAGAGCTCAATGTTGTGATATGGTGCAAATATGGCTTCCCAATATAATGTTGTGTAAGCTCGAATCGTCGAAGTAAATAAATTCGTCTTTTTTTTACCATATTCTGCACATTCTCTAAACTTTGAGTTCGTGCTGCTGGTGTATGTCCAAAAAATTTCCGGAACTGCATAAAATGTGTTTGTTTTTTCTTCTCTTCTACTGAAAGATGGGATATACTTATGTCCCACTTATCAGTTTATTTAACCCCTTCGGGACGGGAGCCTTTTACGAAATTTTTAATCTTTTGTCACCGTTTTTTAAAAACAGAAATTTGTGTCTTTTTGAATCGAGAAAATGCGCTGATTAAATAAGGCAAATTTTACAGTAAAATTTTACTGGTGAGGAAAAACAAGGATTTTGAGTGCTTCATGCGGCACGTATACGTGTCGCCCGTCCCCAAGGGGTTAAAGAAACATTGCGATACCCTATGGTCATTAAAAAATAAAGTTATATCTGCAGTTTACAAACAATTGCCACAGATTTTAAAAGCTCTGGAGGACCTTATAGAAATGAAGTAAAATGAGTAAACTTACTCAGAAGCAAAAAGTTTAATAAAGCAAATAAAGAATTCCCCTTTATTTACGGCCTACTAGTTTGACACAGCATTTTAAATGAAATAGAAAAAGTTAATATTATTCTCGCAAAAAAAAAAAAAAAAAAAAAAAAAAAAAAAAAAAAAGAAGAAAAAAAAACTGTCAATGTTTTGATCGCCAGCAAACTGATTGAAACACTAAAAAACACATTTCAGACAATAAGAGAGGAAGTTTTTGAACAAGAAAGCGAAAATTTGGTTATGTCTGTAAATGTAGAGTCCTTATTTGAGCAAAACAGAAAACGTAAAATTCACAGAACAATTTGACTACGAAACTTCTGATGAAAGTGGAAATTTATATGAATGTGAAGGATTTCGTGTTACGTAGAGACACTATAATCGTGCAACTGAACTGGAGGTTTGAGAAACTGAGAAATGTAAAACAAGAATTTGAGTTTATGGCTGGTGCGAATCTAAAATCAGTTATCGAAAATCTGTTAATATTGCCTGGACCTTGCCCTTTATTGCTGACTTGAATTGTTAAGCGAGGTTTTAAATGCGAAAACCTTATTTCTACCATTATATAAGAACTTTTATAAAATTGATCATTTAGAAATCCTTTAGTTGCTCCATAATTTTAACTTTGGGAAAACAAGGAATTACAAAAACATGGAGACAGCGTACATAATTTATAAGTATTCTTACTTACTTACTTACACAATGGTGCTACAATCCATGTAGGATTTTGACCTCCCTCAATATACTTCTCCAGACCTTCCGATCTCTGGCCTTTACTTTATAATTTATAATTTGGTTTTCTGCAAGATCTTTTTCTATCTCTTTTATCCAACTCTTCCTGGGTCTACCAATACTTCTTTTTCCAATTAAATTACCACTATAAATCTTCTTTGTGCTTCGCTCATCCCTCATTCTGATTAGATGGCCTAACCATTGCATTCTTCTTATTTTTATAGTATTTATTATATCTTTTTCATTATATAACTGTTCTAACTCCATATTTGTCCTTATACGCCATGTATTGTCTTCTTTAATAGGTCCAAAAATTTGTCTTAGGATCTTCCTTTCCCAAGTGATAAGTAGCTTTTCATCTTTTTGTGTAGTGGTCCAGGTCTCACTACCATAAATTACTATTGGTTTTATAACAGTTTTATAAATTTTAAGTTTGGATGTACGAGATATTAGAGATGATTATAGAATGTTTCGAAGAGAAAAATAGCATCTATTTCCTGCTGCAAGTCGGGTTTTAATCTCTGCTTCTACCATATTATCACAGGTGATCGTAGATCCTAAATATTTAAATTCTGTTACTTCATTAAATTGTAATTCATTATTTATTGTTAAAGCTGCTGTTGCCTGTGATTTCATTCGGTCCATTTTCATGTATTTTGTTTTTTCTTTATTAACCACGAGGCCTAGTTTTCTTCCTTCAGTGTCTAATTTATTGTATGTTTCAATCAAGACTTTCTTATTCCTAGCAATTATATCAACATCATCTGCAAATGCAAGGAATTGGAGGGAGCGATTCATAATAGTACCATCTCTGTTGTTGTAAATACTTCTAATTATTTTCTCCAGGCATAAATTAAAAAGAATTGTCGAGAGAACATCACCTTGCTTTAGACCTGAATTCACTGCAAATTCTCTTGAAAGTCTTCCCTGTACCTTAACTTTAGCTTTTGTATTTTCCAGTGTTAATTTTATAAGCTTAACTATTTTATCAGGTATTTTAAATTCCTTTAATATTTCAAATAACTTATTTCTGCTTATACTGTCATAGGCCTGTTTAAAATCAACAAACAATTGGTGCAAATTAATATTTTGTTCATAGAATTTTTCAAGGATGTTCCTGATACTAAAGATTTGATCCACTGTTGATCTTCCTTTCCTAAAACCACACTGATAATCACCTATCACCATTTCAGCATACGGTTCTAATCGCTTTGCAATAATCTTTGCCAACACTTTATATGTAACATTTAATAAGGCTATGCCTCTATAATTCTGGCAATTTAAGATATTTCCCTTTTTATGAATTGGGATAATAATAGCACCATTCCATTCATTTGGTATATATTCATTCTGCCAAATCTCTACTATTAGATCATGTAACATTTGCACCAACTTCTCTCCACCATATTTCAAAAGCTCAGCACTTATCAAATCTTCACCAGGTGCTCTTCCATTTCTTAATTTTGCAATAGCATCCCTTACTTCTTCTACAGTTGGTGGTTCACAGTTTTCTTCATTCATGTCATAATCATTATGATTAGATTGTATTTCTCTTTCGTCATTTGACTGCCTGTTTAACAATTCTTCAAAATATTCTGCCCATCTATCTGTCACATTTGCGTGTCCTCCAATAAGTTTATCATTTCTGTCTTTACAAAAAAGGGTGCGTGGTTGATAGCCCTTTTTGATGCCTCTAAGCTTTGAATACATTTGGCTTATATCACCTAATACTGATAGGTCTTCAATTTCTTGAATTTTACTCTGCTCTAAAGCTCGTTTCTTCATACGTAACAACTTTTGAGTATTTCTTCTAATTGTTTTAAAGTGATTTTCACTCTGTCTTGTTCTATGTTTCAGCATTTTTTCTCTTGCTTTATTCTTTTCCTTCAAACCATTCATTAATTTCCCTCCTTTCTTCCTTTCCAACTACTTCCTCAGCAGTTTTTAATATGATATTTTTGCATTTAGCCCATTTACTATTGATTATATCTTCCTCATTAAATTCAGCATATTCACTAGCAATTCTTTCTGTTAATTTACTTTGATAAACCTTTCTTCTCTGCATGTTTAGTAAATCTTTTGTTTTAAATTTTACTTGTTTAGTTCCTTTTGCATCTCGAAATCTTGTAACTCTTTGTCTGTATTTCATAATAGCAAGGAAATGATCAGTATCTAGATCCGCACCTCTATAACTTCGTACATCCATAACATCACTAGCATGTCTTCTGTCGATCATAATATGGTCAATTTGGTTTTTTGTCTTTCCATCAGGGGAAATCCAAGTTTCTTTATGTATGTTCTTATGCTCAAAACATGTGCTACTTATGATTAAGTTGTTAGAAGCAGCAAAGTCCACAGCTCTTATTCCATTTTCATTACTCACATCATGTAAACTAGATTTTCCAATTGTTGGTACACAAGTGTATTCTTTTCCAATTTTAGCATTAAAATCACCTATTACCATTTTAACATCATGTCTTGGTATCTTATCAAATTCAATCTGTAGTGTTTCATAAAAAGTATCTTTTTGTTCGTCCTCGGTATCTTCCGTTGGTGCATGGACACATACTATTGAAATGTTAAAAAACTTTGCTCTCAATCTCAAGATACACATTCTTTCATTTACATTGTGAAAATCAATAATATTTTCTCTAAGGCATTTTCTGATCATAAATCCAGTGCCATGCGTGTTTCTTCTTCTACTTGCACTATTAAAAATTGTAAAGTCACCAATATCTCTTATCCCACTCTCCTTCCATCTTACTTCCTGTATGGCCAATATGTCCAGTCTATAACTATCCATCTGACTCTGTAGTTGCTTCACTGCACCAGCTCTGTATAAATTTAAAACATTCCAAGTTCCAATTCTAAAATTCATAAGCCGTTTTCCAGTTCCAGTCCGTTTTACCATGAGATCAGTCCGTCTAACATCTGTATTTAAGGGCTTCGCAACAAGGTTTTTTTTTCCAGGGAAAGGTTGTCAGCCTTTCGCCCAACCCCTTTTAGTCGCCTCTTACGACATGCACGGGTTACATTGGGACTATTCTTTAATGCCGGTCACCACACGGCATTTTATAAGTATTCAGTAAAAATAAAATAGTAAAAAACTACTTAAGATCTACTATGAGTCGAGAAATTAACCCATTAACCGCCAAAACTATTACGATAGAAATTTTCAAATTTCTTGTTGAAAGTAGTTTCCCACCACAAATTCAGTAAGGTAAATTTCGCTTTACTAAAATAGCAAAATTCCTGCCAATAAATAAGACATTTTTTTAAATTCTAAAATAGTGGTGCCAATGTAATTAATTCATTGCATGAGCAATTATTTTGACTGTTGCGTGAACGCAACGTCAGCGGTTAATGGGTTAAGCAACCTGAATTTGCTTTCTACAAAATTCAGTTTATCACAATCTTTACACATAAAATAATGAACGCTTTTGTTACCTTAAATGCAAGAAAAATAAAATGGAAGTAAAAGTATTTGCCTGATATTATATTTTATATTAATTAAAACATTGCTTCAGTTATCTTTCTTAATTAATGTACTGAAATTATAATTTATTTTTATCATTTACATTATGTTCTGCAGGTTTTTTGTTTGTTTTGCTTTTTTAGTACTTATTGGTTGAAGGGACCGCTTGTTTCCAATCTGGTTGTTAGCTATTTTTACCCATTTTCTGAAGCTTAAAGACTAACAAGAACTAAAAATGGCAAGAAAAATATGTGAGAAAGGTTAAGAAAAATCTGTCGCAAAGCATCATGATCTCATTTACAAATAAGTGCAATTTTCTTTTCTGTTATTTGTTTGTTTGGAAATTCTGAATTAAAATTAAATCTTTTAAAGTTCTAAAATAAACACAAAATATTTTTTCAATATAATTTATTTCTGTTTCTGCTCTTTATCAAATTTGAAGGAGGGGGGGGGGGGCGCCAAATTGACACGCTGCCCCGGGCGCAGTTTTCTCTTCGCACGGCCCTGTTGGTAATAACAAAAATAAAATCTAATTGTAAGTTAATAGTGCTGCCATCTGTTGTCAAAACTAAGAAATAATAAGTACACAATTTGCAATGCTTATACCGGGACCAGGGCCCCACCAGTGGCTGAGAGGTTCTGCTCTCAAACTGGTAGACGGGAAGTGCTGGGTTCGATCCCAATCGCGCCCGTCGGCCTAATCGTTCGGAGTTTTCGTGGTTTTCTTCGAGCAATGGATTTCCATGCGTTAATACGGGTTAGGTTCCCTTAGAAAGACCCCCACGAAGGGCATTCCCCCTCGGGCCTATATCCCTAGTGTAGATAATTGGCCGTCACAAATCAACCTATACCGGGACCAGGAAGGATGAAGGCGCATGCCAGAAGACCGGCTGAGACAACTTTTCATAAATGGTTTTCATAAAAGTAATGCCAAATTGTAACACTAACTTGTTTAATTAATTTCTGAATAATGAAAACGAAAAAAATGGCATTTACACGTGTAACTGACGTAACTTTTATTGTGTAACTGACGTAACATTTTGACTTTACAAATACAATAATGGTACTTAACTTAGTTTGTAAACAGTAATTTACAATGCCTTTTTATAAGGATTTTATTATAGAATATAAAAATATCAAGTTTTCCAATCATACCCTTAAATTAAAAATATTGTAAATTTTATCCCCCTCCCCCCCCCCCCCCAAAAAAAAACAACGATGATTTTCTGCGGAATTGCACTCGTGGTAAGAAAATCAGCTTTCCCAAAAAAATTTATTTTTTGCAGATGGCCAGTTTTGCAACTACACGACACATATGTACTACATAGCATGTAAAAAAATTAGTTCAATTAGGAAACGCATAAAACAGTTGAAATGTTTGCTGCAGCCATTTCTCCCAATAAGTGGAAATGCGCTCCAGTTCTTTTGTGCAGCCCTGTATAGAATATAATAATTTATACACATTCAAGTAATATGTTAAAAATTAGTTAAATTTAAGAACGTATAAAACAATTTAAAACGCATTCCCAGTAATTATCACTCATACACATTTTTTTGTGTGTTCTCCCTGTAAATGAATGATAAATGCTATGCATATTCTATTCCATAGTAATAATCTTGCAGTGCACCTCAGCAGGGCCGTGCAAAAAGGGGGAAGAGGGGGGGCGAAGGGGGCGGTCGCCCCGGGTGTAGAAATTAAGGGGGCGCCAAATTTATACCACAAACCTGGTTTTTTTTTTTTTTTTTTTTTTTTTTTTTTTGAAAAAAAAATTTATACTTACAGATTGGGAATTTTTTCCCAATGAAATTACGTTCATTGTTTGCTTCAAAGTTATCGCATTGTCCTTTAGCCTACACCCAAATACAAATTCATGAATAAGGACGTCTTTCTTTTCAAAACTAGTTTTGAGCCTTTGCCTTGGTCTCTTTCGCTAACCTTCTCTTTTCTGGGTCTGCAATTTTTTTCTGTGCTTGTGACAAAAACATATACTCTCAAAATAGCATAGAATGTTTCTTCTGGGGATACAAAAGGGTTGCAAATTGTTATACTTTACTTCTAGATATATATTTTCTACATCCATTTCCCAGATTCCCTTTGTCAAAGCATAAGTGCAATTTCCTCTTATGTTATTTAATTGTTTGGAGTTTCTGAATTAAAATTAAACTTTAAATCGGCAAAGAAATCGGCAAAGAAACAAGATGGCGGGCTGAGGGCGAATAAGCAAGATAAGCGTTTCCATTTTATCATCTATAGTCGAAAAATATATTCTTTTGCTCCTGTGTGTGATCAATAGTTTTGTATATGTGTCGTCTAGTTGCAAAATCGGCCAATTCCTCAAATTGAAAAATGTCTTTTTTCAGTTTTTTTAAGTTGCAAGTAAACCTTTCTACCATCTGGAAACCAGAAACCATGCCAAAACCGACCAAATATACTAATGAATGTAAAACTGAAGAGTTTTGGTTCCAATCTTATTTTGTCTAGGACAATTCCATCGTAACTGACGTAACATTTTATCATCGAATTTATTTTGAAAACTATAGAAAATTTACTAATAAAGCAAGAACAAATTTTTACAATTTAAAATATTTCAATTCTTCAATTATTTAAATCTCTCTTTTGGTCCCCAAAATTGCAATTCAAAATTCTGTAACTAACGTAACATAAAATAGACAAACATTTTTTTTGCCTTCATTGAAGTGTAAAAATTATTAAAACTGTGCTGTTAAAAAATAGTGATTTATTGTTCTCAACAACACTAAGTAATGCCAAATTATAGCACTAACTTGTCTAATTAATTTCTGAATAATGAAAACGAAAAAAATGGCATTTACACGTGTAACTGACGTAACTTTTATTGTGTAACTGACGTAACATTTTGACTTTACAAAGACAATAATGGTACTTAACTTAGTTTGTAAACAGTAATTTACAATGCCTTTTTATTAGGATTTTATTATAGAATATAAAACTATCAAGTTTTCCATTCATACACTTAAATTAAAAATATTGTAAATTTTATCCCCATCCCCCCCCCCCCCCCCCCAAAAAAAAAAAATAAACGATGATTTTCTGTGGAATTGCCCTCGTGGTAAGAAAATCAGCTTTCCCAAAAAATTTTATTCAGATGGCCAGTTTTGCAACTACACGACACATATATACTACATAGCATGTAAAAAATTTAGTTCAATTAGGAAACGCATAACACAGTTGAAATTTTTGCTGCAGCCATTTCTCCCAATAAGCGGAAATGCGCTCCAGTTCTTTTGTGCAGCCCTGTATAGAATATAATAATTTATACACATTCAAGTAATATGTTAAAAATTAGTTAAATTTAAGAACGTATAAAACAATTTAAAACGCATTCCCCGTAATTATCACTCATACACATTTTTTTGTGTGTTCTCCCTGTAAATGAATGATAAATGCTATGCATATTCTATTCCATAGTAATAATCTTGCAGTGCACCTCAGCAGGGCCGTGCAAAAAGGAGGCAGGGGGGGGGGGCGAAGGGGGCGGTCGCCCCGGGCGTAGAAATTAAGGGGGCGCCAAATTTATACCACAAACCTGGTTTTTTTTTTTTTTTTTTTTTTTTTTTTTTTTTTTGAAAAAAAAATTTATACTTACAGATTGGGAATTTTTTCCCAATGAAATTACGTTCATTGTTTGCTTCAAAGTTATCGCATTGTCCTTTAGCCTACACCCAAATACAAATTCATGAATACGGACGTCTTTCTTTTCAAAACTAGTTTTGAGCCTTTGCCTTGGTCTCTTTCGCTAACCTTCTCTTTTCTGGGTCTGTAATTTTTTTCTGTGCTCGTGACAAAAACATATACTCTCAAAATAGCATAGAATGTTTCTTCTGGGGATACAAAAGGGTTGCAAATTGTTATACTTTACTTCTAGATATATATTTTCTACATCCATTTCCCAGATTCCCTTTGTCAAAGCATAAGTGCAATTTCCTCTTATGTTATTTAATTGTTTGGAGTTTCTGAATTAAAATTAAACTTTAAATCGGCAAAAAAATCGGCAAAGAAATCGGCAAAGAAACAAGATGGCGGGCTGAGGGCGAATAAGCAAGATAAGCGTTTCCATTTTCCCCCAGGCCCCACCAGTGGCCGAGAGGTTCTGCTCTCGAAGCTGGTAGACGGGAGGTGCTGGGTTCGATCCCAATCGCGCCCGTCGGCCTAATCGTTCGGAGTTTTCGTGGTTTTCTTCGAGCCGTGGATCTTCCATGCGTTAATACGGATTAGGTTCCCTTAGAAAGACCCCCACGGAGGGCACTCCCCCCGGGCCTATATCCCTCGTGTAGATAATTGGCCGTCAAAAATCAACCCAACCCATTTTCCCCCATCAATTACTTTGAGCCTCAATATCTTTTATGCATGAATTTAAGAATCTATAAAAGCGGTTTAAAAAAAAAAAAAAAGGAAAATATTTTTCCACTCTCAACAACTCCAAATTTTCTGACATATTTTCAGGCTAATTTTTAAAAGTAAAAACATGAAACATGCTGATGTGATTTTTGAAGAGATTTATATAATTTTTGAGTAAGCGACATGCCAGTTGGATGCGTTTGAGAGCAAAAATGAATTTAAAAATGAGTCAGAAAATAAGCAGTTTGGATTTGAGTGCACCCTTAAGTCTTTTGTGTTAAATTTTTTTAACTTCGATTCAAAAAGTTTCATATTTTGTGCAGAATTTATCGTGGCAAAGTCGTGAGGATCAAAGGGATATTTAGCTTAGTGCTTATTTATAGCAGTCAGTGATGAATTCAGGGCTCAGACATTTACTAATCATTTCATTCATATATTTAATCTAATACATTTAATTCAAATATTTATTTTAAAATTGACTTATTCAAAGTTAAATAAGTTGGTAATAACAAAAATAAAATCTAATTGTAAGTTAATAGTGCTGCCATCTGTTGTCAAAACTAAGAAATAATAAGTACACAATTTGCAATGCTTATACCGGGACCAGGAAGGATGAAGGCGCATGCCAGAAGACCGGCTGAGACAACTTTTCATAAATGGTTTTCTTATTAATATTTAATCACAGAATTTCTTTCATTAAATAAGTCGAAATATATGTTTCCAAAATAGTGGTGGCAACAGATCTTCCGAAACGCGGATTTGCCGTCTCTTTTTTATACTATAACAAGAAAGAAAAGTCATACATAGATTATAAAACACTTTCCAAGACATTCAGAATACTGTAACAAAATAAAGATAATGTCTAAGTAAATAATTTGAAATATGCGTAACACATATGAAAATCTACTTTCAGAAGTTATCATCTATAGTCGAAAAATATATTCTTTTGCTCCTGTATGTGATCAATAGTTTTGTATATGTGTCGTCTAGTTGCAAAATCGGCCAATTCCTCAAATTGAAAAATGTCTTTTTTCAGTTTTTTTAAGTTGGAAGTAAACCTTTCTACCATCTGGAAACCAGAAACCATTCCAAAACCGACCAAATATACTAATGACTGTAAAACTGAAGAGTTTTGGTTCCAATCTTATTTTGTCTAGGACAATTCCATCGTAACTGACGTAACATTTTATCATCGAATTTATTTTGAAAACTATAGAAAATTTACTAATAAACAAGAACAAATTTTTACAATTTAAAATATTTCAATTCTTCAATTATTTAAATTTCTCTTTTGGTCCCCAAAATTGCAATTCAAAATTCTGTAACTAACGTAACATAAAATAGACAAACATTTTTTTTGCCTTCATTGAAGTGTAAAAATTATTAAAACTGTGCTGTTAAAAAATAGTGATTTATTGTTCACAACAACACTAAGTAATGCCAAATTATAACACTAACTTGTTTAATTAATTTCTGAATAATGAAAACGAAAAAAATGGCATTTACACGTGTAACTGACGTAACTTTTATTGTGTAACTGACGTAACATTTTGACTTTACAAAGACAATAATGGTACTTAACTTAGTTTGTAAACAGTAATTTACAACGCCTTTTTATTAGGATTTTATTATAGAATATAAAACTATCAAGTTTTCCATTCATACACTTAAATTAAAAATATTGTAAATTTTATCCCCATCCCCCCCCCCCCCCAAAAAAAAAATAAACGATGATTTTCTGTGGAATTGCCCTCGTGGTAAGAAAATCAGCTTTCCCAAAAAATTTTATTCAGATGGCCAGTTTTGCAACTACACGACACATATATACTACATAGCATGTAAAAAATTTAGTTCAATTAGGAAACGCATAAAACAGTTGAAATTTTTGCTGCAGCCATTTCTCCCAATAAGCGGAAATGCGCTCCAGTTCTTTTGTGCAGCCCTGTATAGAACATAATAATTTATACACATTCAAGTAATATGTTAAAAATTAGTTAAATTTAAGAACGTATAAAACAATTTAAAACGCATTCCCCGTAATTATCACTCATACACATTTTTTTGTGTGTTCTCCCTATAAATGAATGATAAATGCTATGCATACTCTATTCCATAGTAATAATCTTGCAGTGCACCTCAGCAGGGCCGTGCAAAACGGGGGCAGGGGGGGCGAAGGGGGCGGTTGTCCCGGGCGCAGAAATTAAGGGGGCGCCAAATTTATACCACAAACCTGGTTTCTTATTCTTTTTTTTTTTTTTTTTTTTTGAAAAAAAAATTATATTTACAGATTGGGATTTTTTCCCCAATGAAAGTACGTTCATTTTTTGCTTCAAAGTTATCGCATTGTCCTTTAGCCTACATCCAAATACAAATTTATGAATAAGGACGTCTTTCTTTTCAAAACTAGTTTTGAGCCTTTGCCTTGGTCTCTTTCGCTAACCTTCTCTTTTCTGGGTCTGTAATTTTTTTCTGTGCTTGTGACAAAAACATATACTCTCAAAATAGATAGAATTTTTCTTCTGGGGATACAAAAGTGTTGCAAACTGTTATACTTTACTTCTAGATATATATTTTCTACATCCATTTCCCAGATTCCCTTTGTCAAAATATAGGTGCAATTTCCTCTTATGTTATTTAATTGTTTGGAGTTTCTGAATTAAAATTAAACTTTAAATCGGCAAATAAATCGGCAAAGAAACAATATGGCGGACTGAGGGCGAATACGCAAGATAAGCGTTTTCCATTTTCTACCATCAATTACTTTGAGCCTCAATATCTTTTATGCATGAATTTAAGAATCTATGAAAGCGGTTTAAAAAAAAAAATATATATTTTTCCACTCTCAACAACTCCAAATTTTCTGACACATTTTCAGGCTAATTTTTAAAAGTAAAAACATGAAACATGCTGATGTGATTTTTGAAGAGATTTATATAATTTCTGAGTAAGCAAACATGCCAGTTGAATGTGTTTGAGCAGGGCCGGATTAAGGGGGGGGGGGCTACGGGGCTGCAGCACCGGGCCCCAACTCGCGAAGGGCCCTCGGCAGTAGCTTAAGTTGTATCAAAGTTCCGTTTTAAAAATTACTTAATTTCTAAAAAAAAAAAAATTCTGAAATGATAAAATGATAAAATGATAAAAGTATTCTGAAATAGCGAAAAAAAGTCGTGTTTCAAGTGTCAACATCCATTACCGTTTACTTTTGCAATTTTATATCTTCGCAAGTCCGATAGTAACTATTTCTAAGGCATCCTTTTAGTATTCTTACCCTCTTTCCCCGAGACAAAAGCAGAAAAAACATCTTTATTCTATTCCCTCTTCTGCCTCTGGGGGGGGGGGGGGGGGGATGCTTAAAACAGGACCCTAAGGTCCCAATAAAAATATTAGGGTGTTGGTCCGGAGAGAGCAGTCCAAGATTCAACTCTAAATTTTTGCATTGAGAATGCGAGAAAATTAGTTCAAGGTAAAAAAGGTCAAGGGGCCCTACGGGACCCTAGGCCTAGGGTGTCCCGGGATTTAAAATGGAATCGAGAAACGGGAGAATAATTAAATGGAAAAAAGGTTCCAAAAATGAATACCGGATTAAGAAGGGGCAATGTATTAACAATTTAGGATGCAAAAACTTCAAGGGGCCAGTGACTTAACTGGCATGCAGTTGTGTATAAAGGTACTTTTTAGTGGATTTTAAAGTAATCAGAGGACGCTAGTAGAACTATGTTAAAAAATGATTGCAAGCAATTCGGATCATTTCTAAAGAAGCTGTACCAAGGGCCCCAAGAAGGCGATTAATGTTCAAAATTGGTGGTAACTGAAGTCTGCGAATTTTTTTTTTTTTTTTTTTTTTTGTCTTCTTGTGGTAGCTGAAGGAGCTAAGAAGCTGTTAGAAAATAAAGCTAGTGAATCGGACTATTTTTAAGGGAATTATAATAGGGGGCCCAGGGCCAATTGATAGTTGAGAACAGTGCCCTAGCATGAAAACATGTTAAAATGCTTTAGTACTTAGCGTTTTAGATCTTCAATTAGTCAAAATTAAGCATAGGTTATGAAATAATCATTAGAATAATATTTTAAAGAACTGCGCAAAAAATGGGAGGGAGGATACCCAAAACAGGGCCCTAGGGTCCCAGTAAATATTATGAGGGTTTTTTCCGGGGAAAGGAGTCCAAGACTCAACTTAAAAATTATTCACTGAGAAGGCGAAAAAATTAGGGGGAGAAAAATGCATGCCACACAAAAAGTTCAGTATCGGGCCCTACAGGTCCTTAGGGGGCCCCAGGATTTTAAATGGAATCTAGAGAATTAAGAGAATCCTCTTAATTTTAAATGGAATTAAGAGGGGGGCAATTTATTAACAACTTATGGTGCACAAACTTCAAGGGGACTCAAGTCGCCAGGGACTTAACTGGTATGTAGTTGTGTATAAAGATACTTTATAGTTGTTTTGAAAGTAATCAGGGGACGCTAGAACTATATTAAAGAAAATTGCAAGCAATTCGGATCCTTTTTAACGAAGCTGCACCAAGGGTACCAAGAAGGCGATTAATATTCAAAATTGGCGGTAGCTAAAGTCTGTTATTTTGTTGTTGTTGTTGTTGTTCATGTAGTAAGCTGGAGGACCTAGGGAGTTGTTAGAAAAAAAATAGTGAATCGGACCATTTGTAAGGGAGTTATAATAGGGGACCCAAAAGGGGCGAACTGATAGTTGAGAGCACAGCCCTAACATGAAAACATTCTAAATATTTTTAGTACTTAGCGTTTTAGATCTTTAATTAATCAAAATTAAGCATAGAGTATGAAATAATCACTAATAATATTTTAAAGAAATGCGCTAAAAATGGCGGTGGGGGCTAATGCTTAAAACAGGGCCCTAGGGTCCCAGTAAAAATTATGAAGGTGTCCGGTAAGAAGAGTCTTAGATTCAACTTTAAAGCAATGCACTGAGAAGGTGAAAAAATTAGAGGGAGGGAATGCATGGCACACGAAGTTCATGGCGCACAGAAGTTCAAGGGGTGCCTACGGGACCATAGAAGACCCCAGGTATTAATTGGAATGTAGAAACGTGAGAATAAGTAAATGGAAAAAGGATCCCAAAAAGGAAGATCGGATTAAAAGGAAGCAATTTATTAACAATTTAGGGCACAAAATCTCAAGGGGCCTTGTACCGGGTCCCAGGCGGCGAGGATCTTAACTGGAATGTAGAAATGGGAGAATAACTAAATGCAGATGTAGCCCCAAAAATGAAGAAGATTGGATAAAATGGGGCAAGTTATTAACAATTTAGGGTAACTTAAAGGGGCCCAGGGTTCCCGGCCCTTTAAAAATTAAAAATATGTGTATCAGGTGCATCAGGACCTGTTTTGGATTATCCTGACCTAGATTTTCAGACTTATACATGCGACAGATTTTGCTAGCCATTGCGAACAGACACACACACACGCACACAGTGCGAAACTTTCTTTTATTAATACAGATTTCATTATTTAAATAACTTTACACACATCCTTATTTTATTAAAATTTCCATATTCATGCATTTTTACTTTTGTACCATTTACTAAAACTCAATATGTATGGGTTAAATTGTTTAAAATGCTCACATTACTTCATTTAAGGTGGTTCTCAAATTCCCAGCTCAACAACGTAAAACTTACTGACGCATTTTTCAGACAAATTTTAAATACGGGCATAAAATTAACAGGTCTGATTATTGAAGCGATTTGAAATCGAATAACTGTTTCCATTTTTTATAAATAAATTGCTTATTAAGTAATAAGCGTTTCTTGTCATGTGACGACACGTTTTACCCCTTTCTCGTGCTGCCGAATCCGGAAACTTGGTTCGAAATACTTACTTTGACAGTATTTTCTGAAAGACCTTCTGCCTTTATCAAAAAATGGGAAACGCCATTCGATTACATAGTTTCTGAATAAGAACACCTGCCAATTTTATGCGTTTCGAACAAAAATGAATTCAAAAATGTGTCAGAAAGTAGTTCCTTTGAATTTGGGAACAGTCTTAATAAGATTTATCATATTTTGCACAAAATTGACTCATTTCATTAAAAAGGAAAAATATTAGCACACATAGTTAGAACTTTTAACTCATTGTCAAGATACGGATTGAACTAGAAAAGTAAGTTTTCTAAAACTTTTGGTGTTGAATTTTTTTTTTTTAATCGGGAAAAATTGTTTTTTCGTGATAAAAATTAATCTCACAGTTACATTTTCTAACAAAATTAGACTGCTCTGCCCACTACGAGCTACGCTCGCCAACTTCATGCAGACTCCGCTAAAAATATGCTAATTTGTTCTCATTTGAAAAGATTACCTGATTGCAGAAGTTTGATTATGAAGAATTTATATAATAAAATTTATCATGTTTTGTGCAAATATTGACTTATTTTAGCCAAACTGAAAACTTTTAGCGCGCACATTTAGAACTTTTAGTTCATTGTCTTAGTTTTAACTTAGAAAAGTAAATTTTCTGAAAAGTTTGAAGAGCTACATTTATTTTTATTATTTTTTTAATTCAGGAAAAAATAATTTTTCGTTATAAAAGTTTATCTCACAGCTACATTTTCTAACAGAACTAGGAGGTTCTGCCCCCTTCGAGCTACGTTCCCCAACCCGACGTGCAGCAGACCCCGCAGTCTCATGCAACCATTAGCAGTAAAAACATGCTAATTTGCTGTGTTTTATAAAGACATTTGATTACGAAAGATTGGATGATATCATCACGACCAATAGCGATCTTCTGTAATCGCCTTGCTCCCTTTGGCTAGGAAATTTTTCGGTTTCCAAGACCGCATCCACCGCTGTCGCAACAGCTGACGGTTGTCTTCGTGTTCGATTAAGTACGATCTATCAGACATTTGAAAATCAGCTTGTTTAAAATTATTAAGTGAAAAATGTCGCTGCCTCCCGGCCTTTTGTAATGGCTAGAATTTTTTATCATTTGGACTTTGTAAGGAAATCATTTTAAATATATAAATATGACATAATTTTTCCCCATTGAATGCTTTTCTCACGCAAAATTTAATTATTTTAAAGTTTTGTTTTCCTTTTAATATCCACGTGTAAATATATTTTCGATTTTCCAATTGAAAGTGCTTAGAAATATTACTATTTTGGCTTTTTTAAATATTATGTAATTTTCTCCATAAAATGCTTTTTACTTGTAATAATTTAATTATTTTAAGTTTCCTGTCTTTCTGAATATCCACGTGTAAATATATTTTCAATTGAAAAATATTTGGAAATATTATTATGAGGAAGGGGAACGGAAATTTAAGGATAGAATATTCGATGATTATTTATTTATTGTTGCTAAAAAATAGCAATACAGCTAAAATAAAAAAAAAAGTTTTAAAGTTTATGTGCTAGGGGGGAGGGGAGAAGCGGCATTTTTTTTAATCAGGGGGACGAGAGTAATTTAGATGCTCTTTTAATTATTAATACAGAAACGTTACACAAGGAAAAAAATATTTTAAACTATGTATTGGAGGGATAGGGAAGAAAAAAAGGGACTTTTTCTTGGGGGTGGGGGGATAATTTAGATGGTTATTTAAATATTGTTGTAACAAAATGACAAATAAAAGTGAAGAAATTAAAGAATTTTAATGATTTTAAACTTCATGAGATACTTTGGAGGAGGAGGGCATTGCGAAGTGCAATGGAAGTGAGCAGTATTTCAATTAGTAACAAACACCACATCTAATGTCAACTACAATCCAAAATAGTAAGTGCCTAGTTCAAAGCTGATTGTATGCGGATGGTACTCGGGCTGTTTCCAATACTTCACGTGATATTATTATGTTTCACACAAAGAAGGATAAGTATGTTGAAAATTTCATTTGAAATATTTCAGTTAGTGTTATGATGAACAAATATCTGAAATTTGGATCAGAGGTATAAACACCCTGTATTCTTCACTGAAAACGGGATTACGACAGGTCCATATATAAAGATTGTTAAACGTTCTATATACTAATCAGCTCAATTAGTTTCTCTCCATACATTAATTGAAAATGTTATTATCACACATACGTACATACATATACACTGAAGTTCAAAAATTAAGGACAGTGAATGGACTCTTTCTACTGTACACGGTTTGTTGAACATCTACTGAAAATCTTGATGAACTGTGTTTGAACTTTGAAGATGTAAAGAAATGTTTGACTCCACCTTTTTCAGTGAAGATTTAATCGCGGGGACAATTAGGAGGACAACAATAAATTTAATTATAAAATAATGGTTGCAATCACCCATGGGACAGAAAATGCTCAAACTGGTCTGTTACTGTAGCAAATGACTATGTGGGTCCTGTTTAACGTTTGTGTGTGCATTTGTGTAAGCATAGCACGCATATTCGTGAAGGTTTCAACGTTTCTGTGAAAAATGTAAATATTTTTTGCTTATGGAACACAGAGTTTTCAACCAAATTTAACACCACTTTCCAAAAACTTCATGGGCATTTGGCATTTGTGTGAAATATATATATATATATTTAAACTGCGCATGCATGATCATGAAAGATTCCAAAAGTTTTTTTTCATAATTTGGTAGTCAGCTATTTGGGGCAACTTATATAAAAAGTCCTGTCAAATATTGCAAATATTCAAATAGTTAAGGGTGATAGAGTGAGTTGCTTTCTAAAAGTAGCTTTATTATAAGAGATTTTCCACAATTTGTCAATCCGTTCACTGTATCTTTCTGAGTTTTCACAGTATTTGACTGAACTTTTTATATAAGTTGCCCTAAATAGCTGACTATCAAATTAGGAAATAAAAATTTCGGAATCTTTCAAGCATGCACAGTTAAAAATTATTTCATACAAATGCCCATATCTCATGAAATATTCAATATATTCATGATTTAATTGCAGTATACATTTTCTACTGTTCTTTTTCATAGTTTCGTTATGTACTGTTAGATTTGGTTGAAACTCTGCATGCTATAAACAAAAAAACATTTAAAATTTTCACAGAAATGTTAAAACCGTCACGAATATGCGTCTTATGCTTCCAAGAAATGCACACAAACATTAGACAGGACCCACATACTCATTTCCTACGGACCGTTTTGAGAATTTTCTGTCTCATCAATGATTGCAAGCATTATTTTATTAAATTTATTGTTTTGCCCCTAATTGTCTCCGCGTCTAAATCTTCACTGGAAAATGTGAAGTTAAACATGTTCTTTACATCCTTGAATTTGAATGACAATTCGTCAAGATTTTCAGATATTCGACAAATTGTGTACACTCGAAAGCGTCCGGTGACTACCCCTTAATTTTTGGACATCAGTGTGATATATATATATATATATATATACACAGTGTTTCTTCTAGGCTACCCTGCCCTTTCTAAAATGCGCAAAATGTACCCAGCCCTTTTTAAAAATAGTGAAATGCATCTTTAGTTATCTCGGAGATCGAGAGATCTCTTTTAAAAATCTTCCCCAAATTACAGTATTTCTAAATCTATGTACTCGAAAGGTTGTAAAAATCATAGACCTACCATGTTTCTTTACAATTTTTCTAATTAGCTCAATTTTAATTTTAAATAAAGAAAATCTAGAACAAAAATGCAGAAATATGTAATTAAATTCATTTGTATAAATAAAATTTGCATTAAAATAATTTTACCTGTAGTCAGTTTTGATAGGCTGGTAGATTTCTATTTTCTTTTAATGTTTATACAGTATCTTTGAATTGTACGTGGTAATAAATTGTTAGAATGTTATTCCATATGGAAGGCATGAATACGAAATTCCTCAATAGGTAAACAATAAAAAAAGTTAAAAGTTTTACCTTTATGTTTTGATGTGTTTCAATGGAAATATACTCTTCTTTGGATGAACAAAAAACATTTATTAGAAGATTGAATACACTAGAATAATATATATGCTGGTCACAGTACAGATCACACTTCACAATAAAAACAAAACAGATGTATAAGACTATTTACAAACACAAAGAAATACTTTGAACTATGGCTTGTTGCAGTTTTTTTTTTTTTATCATATTATATTCCTTTGGAATATTATTGAATTTTTTAATCAAGCAGCATTTTGCTGCCAACTGCTATAAGGGAAGAAGCAACACTCACTGAACTGAGTGTCTGTCACAGTAGATCAAATAAAAAAAATGATTGTCTGATGCTGCCATCTGGTGGATGTTCTTGAAAACAAAAGAGCATTTTCTAACATCTCTCCCGTTTTGTGATAGAATCTGACACCAGGTGGATAAGGTTTCTACAAAGTTCAAATTTGGCTTTTGGCAGTGGCTTCGTCATTATGTCTGCTATCATTTCATTTGTTGATAGATATTTGACATCTATAACATTTTTAGTTTTTAAATCTCGTATGTAATGATACTTTGTATCAATGTGCTTAGTGCGGGATTTAAATTTTTCACTTTCAACCAATTTAATTGTAGATTGGTTATCCTCAAAAATTCTAATAGGAAAATGTTGTTGTAAATTGAGATCTTTACATAATTTTAAGATCCATAGCACCTCTTGAGTTCCTTGTGACAGTGCCACATATTCAGCTTCTGCTGACGATAACGTCACACATGTTTGTTTTCGCGAGAACCAAGAAATGCAGCTATTGCCTAAGAAGATTACATTTCCTGAGGTGGATTTTCTGTCTGTAGCATCTTGTCCCCAGTCTGCATCCGAGTATGCAACTATATTAGGATATTCTTTTGAAGAAATGTGGAGATCAAGGTCTTTCGTTGTTTTTAAGTATCTTATTACCCTCTTAACAGCATTCCAGTCCTTTTGTCTTGGATTATTGCATCTTCGGCTTAGTATGTGTGTAGGAGCGGTAATATCAGGTCTTGTGCATGAGGAAATATATAAAAGACTTCCTATAGCTTGTCTATAATTATCATTTGATGATAAAAGATTTTCTTCTTTATCTAAACTATAATAGTTAGTTTCCATTGGGGTATAAGTTGGTTTGGCTTCTTCAAGCTGAAAATCCTTAACTAATTGAGTTATTTTACTTCTTTGTGAAAGTAAATAACTTCCATCTTCTTTTCTGTAAATTTCTATACCTAAGAAGTATTTTGCTTCTCCTAGTGATGTTATGGGATAAGATTTCTTTAAGTAATTTATTACTTCATTAACTTCATTTTCATCTTCTGAGCTCATCAGCATATCATCTACATACAGTATGAGATGAATTGTCTTCTTTGATTTTTCTTTTATGAACAAACATGGATCAGCTTCACTTTGTTTAAATCCATATGCCTTTAGAGTATTCTCTATTTCTTCATTCCAGCACTTGGCGGCTTGTTTAAGACCATATATAGCCTTTTTTAATTTATAGACTTTGTCTTTATTTTCTTCATCATAAAAGCCTTCTGGTTGATGCATGTATAATTCTTCATTATCTAGTTTACCATGTAGAAAGGCTGTTTTAACATCTACTTGAAATACTCTGGTTTTATGATAAGCTGCCCAGGTCAGAAAAGCTCTAATAGTTGTATGTTTGACGACAGGAGAGAAGGTTTCATCATAATCAGTGCCTAATTTTTGAGCGAAACCTTTGGCAACTAATCGTGCTTTACATTTTATTGTTTCTCCATTTTCATTATGTTTTGTTTTGTAAACCCATTTACAGCCAATGGCGTGCTTGCCTTTGGGTAAAGTAACAAGCTCAAACACTTCATTTTCCTTTAAAGAGTTAAATTCTTCCTTCATAGCTTGAAACCATTTCTGTTGATCTTTTACTGGTAATTGTAAAACATCTTTAAAAGTTTCAGGATCTTGATTTTTGGAACAACTGTCTTCAGTTTTGTAAGAATATCTTTCTGGTGGAATTCCTTTAGTCTCTCTGTTAGATATTCTTCTCTGGAAATTATCTTCACTTTCTTCAGTTGTTGGGCTATCTACTGATTTTTCATCCGTATTTATTTCTTCTGCAGTATTTTCTATTTGGATAGCATCACTATCATTTTCAAGATTTTCTTCTGAAAAATTTAAATGCATTAAATCTGAGATTCGCTCTTCAGGATTTTCTTGAAAGACATTTTCACAGTTCATATTTTCAAAAAACTTCACTGTTCTGCTTATCACTATTTTTCTACCACCTATATAAATTCGATATCCTTTGCTTCTTAAATCGTAACCAACAAAGACTCCTTCAGTGGCCTTTTCGTCAAATTTTTGTCTCTTCTGTTTATGAACATACACATATGCTTTGCATCCAAATACTTTAAGGTGACTCAAATTTGGCTTATGCCCATTCCACAGTTCATATGGTGTCTTTTCAGTTGATTTTGTGGGTAATCTATTTTGTAAGTAGGCTGCTGTAGCTATGGCTTCTGCCCAGAATGTTTTTGGCAATTTAGCATTTATAAGCATGGCTTTACTCATTTCAATAAGCGAGCGATTCTTTCTTTCTGCAACTCCATTTTGGGACGGTGAATATGGCGTCGTTGTTTCATGATTTATTCCTAAGTTTTTAAGGTAGTCTTTGACAGATTCGTTGCAATATTCTGTTCCATTGTCACTACGCAAAGATTTAATCTTCAATCTAAATTTGTTTGTTGTTGATGCAACATACTCTTTTAATTTATCAAATACTTCATCTTTAGAAGAAATAAAATATACTTGTGTATAACGAGAGTAATCATCAATAAATGTAACGAAATATCTTTTTGATCCCATACTTTTTGTTTCTGCAGGACCGCATACGTCGCTGTATATCAAATCAAGTGGTTTTTTACTTCTGTATTGCGTTTCTTTTGGAAATGATTTTTCTGTTAACTTAGCTTTTATGCAACTTGAACATTCAGTATTATGAGAACAATTATTCACAGTAATACCTAAAGCTAAATCATCCTTTTGAATTTTCTTGATGGATTCCAAATTTCTATGGCCCAGCCTTTGGTGCCATTTTAGAATGCAGTTAACATTAGAACAAACGGGTAATATTTCTGAAGCACTATATACCTTTTCATTTGTAGGTATTATTTTTAATCTGTATAACCCCTCATCAGCTTTTGCATCTGCAACTAAGATGTTGCCCTTTTTAATTAAACATATATCATCTTTAAATGTTACAACAAAACCTTTCTCAGTACAAGACTGGACAGATAATAAATTACTATCCAACTCGGGAACATAAAGCACATGATCCAATGTAACTCTATTTGTTTGACCATTAAGTGTTTCAATATTAAAAGTACATTTACCCTTTCCCTTTGCAGTTAATTTAGTTCCATTAGCAATTGTAATTGTATCTTTATTCGAACTTTTTAATTCTGAGAACAGTTC
Organism: Maratus speciosus; assembly: GCA_963932465.1. Classification (NCBI taxonomy): domain Eukaryota; kingdom Metazoa; phylum Arthropoda; class Arachnida; order Araneae; family Salticidae; genus Maratus; species Maratus speciosus. The sequence continues at coordinate 606,301,446 of OZ010787.1, forward strand.
CAAGGAATTAGCTAAATGAACAGACGCACCTGAATCAATAACAAAAGACAAATTTTTGTTTTTATTTTCATTTTGTTGAGATTTCATAACAAAATTCAAAGAATTTGATTCTTCCATTAATTCATGATAGTTTTGAGAATCTGATAGATTTTCATTTTGACTAGCAGTAGAGGCAGAGAAATTGTTTGGTTTTTTAAACTGTTGACGTGATCTATCTTGGGTGAAATTTGGTTTTGTTTTGTTAGTATTATTACCCTTTAAGTGAAAACAATCTTCACGGTTGTGATTATTCTTTTTGCAATGAGAACAAAATTTTTGCTTATTCAAATGCTTTGGTTTATCCCTATTACCCTTCAAAGCAATAGATTCAAATTTTGTTGAAATTTGTTTAGTTTCAACTCTTCTAAGATACTCATCAATTAATTTGTTTTGAACATATTTTAATGATAAATCTGTTTCATATTTACTTTCAATAGCAGTTATAAAGGTACTATAAGAATTTGGTAAGGAACAGAGCAAAATAGCTATTAAATTATCATCTTGTATTACTTCACCTATACTTCTTAATTTTTCTGCTAATTCTAAGACAGAATTAATATGATCCTGCATTTTAATGCTTTCATTATATTTAGTGGAATACAGCTTCCTAAGAAGATAAAGTTTATTTGTTAAATTTACTCTTTCATGAACAGATTTCAATTGATCATATGTCTCTTTAGCACTTTTAGCATGTCTGACATGAACAATTTGTGAATCTGAGATATTTAAACAAATTAATGCCCTAGCATTTCTATCATTTTTTACCCAATTATCATCATTTTCCTTTTTAGGTTCAAATACAACATCATACAAACCTTCTTTGATTAACAATTGCTCTATTTTAAACTTCCAAACTGAATAGTTGTCATCAGTTAATTTATCAACATAATGAGATTCTCTAATACTAGACATTATGATATAATAATATTTGCTTATTTCACAGAAAATAAAACTTTTTCTCTTATTAATACATCAAAACAACAATTATAAACTCAAATATAATGCTAATGATGAAATAAGAACAAAATAAAATTCTTGAGAACAATTTTTGAAGTTACTTTTGATTTCAGAAAAACTGTTCTTAAATGTTAAATTCTTTGTTTAAAACATAAATTTACATTTGCAACTTATATAATAAAATTTCAATAAGAAACTGGCAAAATCAAAATAATTTCTTTTCTTATCAATACACTTTTGGTTTCAAAATAAGAACAATTCTTTGAATTTTCTTTTATATCATTCACTTGTGAAAAATACCAACATTCAGAAAATAATTATTTCTTTGAATTTAATTATATTATATTTTCTTCTTTTATATTACTATATTTAAAATTGAGATAACTTCAGTCTCATAATCGACTGTTAGAATGTTATTCCATATGGAAGGCATGAATACGAAATTCCTCAATAGGTAAACAATAAAAAAAGTTAAAAGTTTTACCTTTATGTTTTGATGTGTTTCAATGGAAATATACTCTTCTTTGGATGAACAAAAAACATTTATTAGAAGATTGAATACACTAGAATAATATATATGCTGGTCACAGTACAGATCACACTTCACAATAAAAACAAAACAGATGTATAAGACTATTTACAAACACAAAGAAATACTTTGAACTATGGCTTGTTGCAGTTTTTTTTTTTTTTATCATATTATATTCCTTTGGAATATTATTGAATTTTTTAATCAAGCAGCATTTTGCTGCCAACTGCTATAAGGGAAGAAGCAACACTCACTGAACTGAGTGTCTGTCACAGTAGATCAAATAAAAAAAATGATTGTCTGATGCTGCCATCTGGTGGATGTTCTTGAAAACAAAAGAGCATTTTCTAACATAAATGCGTTTAAATAAAATAATTAAGAGCACTCTTAAAGATGACAAAAAAAGTTTTTGTGCAACAATATACATATTCAACTTTTTAAATTGGTATTTTAGGATTAAAAAAAAAAGTTGCGTGTGTGTGTGTGGAGGGGGTGGGGAGATTTTCCAGTAGCAGGGGGGGGGGGGGGGCTAACTTTTCAGCAGCCCTGGGCCCCAAAAATGCTTAATCCGGCTCTGTGTTTGAGAGCAAAAATGAACTTAAAAATGAGTCAGAAAATAAACAGTTTGGATTTGAGTGCACACTTAAGTCTTTTGTGTTAAATTCTTTTAACTCGGATTCAAAAAGTTTCATATTTTGTGCAGAATTTATCGTGGCAAAGTCGTGAGGATCAAAGGGATATTTAGCTTTGTGCTTATTTATAGCAGTCAGTGATGAATTCAGGGCTCAGACATTTACTAATCATTTCATTCATATATTTAATTTAATACATTGAATTCAAATATTTATTTTAAAATTGAATTATTCAAAGTTAAATAAGTTGGTAATAACAAAAATAAAATCTAATTGTAAGTTAATAGTGCTGCCATCTGTTGTCAAAACTAAGAAATAATAAGTACACAATTTGCAATGCTTATACCGGGACCAGGGGCCCCACCAGTGGCTGAGAGGTTCTGCTCTCGAAACTGGTAGACGGGAAGTGCTGGGTTCGATCCCAATCGCGCCCGTCGGCCTAATCGTTCGGAGTTTTCGTGGTTTTCTTCGAACCATGGATTTCCATGCGTTAATACGGGTTAGGTTCCCTTAGAAAGACCCCCACGAAGGGCACTCCCCCTCGGGCCTATATCCCTAGTGTAGATAATCGGCCGTCACAAAATCAACCATATACCGGGACCAGGAAGGATGAAGCCGCATGCCAGAAGACCGGCTGAGACAACTTTTCATAAATGGTTTTCTTATTATTATTTAATCACAGAATTTCTTTCATTAAATAAGTCGAAAAATATGTTTCCAAAATAGTGGTGGCAACAGATCTTCCGCCACGCGTGTTTGTCGTCTCCTTTTTATTCTATAACAAGAAAGAAAAGTCATACACAGATTATAAAACACTTTCCAAAACATTCAGAATACTGTAACAAAATAAAGATAATGTCTAAGTAAATAATTTGAAATATGCGTAACACATATGAAAATCTACTTTCAGAAGTTATCATCTATAGTCGAAAAATATATTCTTTTGCTCCTGTATATGATCAATAGTTTTGTATATGAGTCGTCTAGTTGCAAAATCGGCCAACTCCTCAAATTGAAAAATGTATTTTTTCAGTTTTTTTAAGTTCTAAGTAAACGTTTCTACCATCTGGAAACCAGAAACCATGCCAAAACCGACCAAATATACTAATGACTGTAAAACTGAAGAGTTTTGATTCTAATCTTATTTTGTCTAGGGCAATTCCATCGTAACTGACGTAATATTTTATCATCGAATTTATTTTGAAAACTATGTAAAAAATTTACTAATAAAGCTAGAACAATTTTTTACAATTTAAAATATTTCAATTCTTCAATTATTTCAATCTCTCTTTTGGTCCCCAAAATTGCAATTCAAAATTCTGTAACTAACGTAACATAAAATAGACAAACATTTTTTCTGCCTACTCTCAAAATAGCATAGAATGTTTCTTCTGGGGATACAAAAGGGTTGCAAATTGTTATACTTTACTTCTAGATATATATTTTCTACATCCATTTCCCGGATTCCCTTTGTCAAAGCATAAGTGCAATTTCCTCTTATGTTATTTAATTGTTTGGAGTTTCTGAATTAAAATTAAACTTTAAATCGGCAAAGAAACAAGATGGCGGACTGAGGGCGAATACGCACGATAAGCGTTTTCCATTTTCTACCATCAATTACTTTGAGCCTCAATATCTTTTATGCATGAATTTAAGAATCTATGAAAGCGGTTTAAAAAAAAAAAAAAAATATTTTTCCACTCTCAACAACTCCAAATTTTCTGACACATTTTCAGGCTAATTTTTAAAAGTAAAAACATGAAACATGCTGATGTGATTTTTGAAGAGATTTATATAATTTTTGAGTAAGCGAACATGCCAGTTGGATGCGTTTGAGAGCAAAAATGAATTTAAAAATCAGTCAGAAAATAAGCATTTTGGATTTGAGTGCACCCTTAAGTCTTTTGTGTTAAATTTTTTTAACTCGGATTCAAAAAGTTTCATATTTTGTGCAGAATTTATCGTGGCAAAGTCGTGAGGATCAAAGGGATATTTAGCTTTGTGCTTATTTATAGCAGTCAGTGATGAATTCAGGGCTCAGACATTTACTAATCATTTCATTCATATATTTAATTTAATACATTTAATTCAATTATTTATTTTAAAATTGAATTATTCAAAGTTAAATAAGTTGGTAATAACAAAAATAAAATCTAATTGTAAGTTAATAGTGCTGCCATCTATTGTCAAAACTAAGAAATAATAAGTACACAATTTGCAATGCTTATACCGGGAACAGGAAGGATGAAGCCGCATGCCAGAAGACCGGCTGAGGCAACTTTTCATAAATGGTTTTCTTATTATTATTTAATCATAGAATTTCTTTCATTAAATAAGTCGAAAAATATGTTTCCAAAATAGTGGTGGCAACAGATCTTCCGCCACGCGTGTTTGCCGTCTCCTTTTTATTCTATAACAAGAAAGAAAAGTCATACACAGATTATAAAACACTTTCCAAAACATTCAGAATACTGTAACAAAATAAAGATAATGTCTAAGTAAATAATTTGAAATATGCGTAACACATATGAAAATCTACTTTCAGAAGTTATCATCTATAGTCGAAAAATATATTCTTTTGCTCCTGTATATGATCTATGGTTTTGTATATGTGTCGTCTAGTTGCAAAATCGGCCAACTCCCCAAATTGGAAAATGGCTTTTTTTTTTTTTTCAGTTTTTTAAGTTCTAAGCAAACGTTTCTACCATCTGGAAACCAGAAACCATGCCAAAACCGACCAAATATACTAATGAATTTAAAACTGAAGAGTTTTGGTTCCAATCTTATTTTGTCTAGGGCAATTCCATCATAACTGACGTAACATTTTATCATCGAATTTATTTTGAAAACTATGTAAAAAATTTACTAATAAAGCTAGAACAAATTTTTACAATTTAAAATATTTCAATTCTTCAATTATTTCAATCTCTCTTTTGGTCCCCAAAATTGCAATACAAAATTCTGTAACTAACGTAACATAAAATAGACAAACTTTTTTTCTGCCTACTCTCAAAATAGCATAGAATTTTTCTTTTGGGGATACAAAAGGGTTGCAAACTGTTATACTTTACTTCTAGATATATATTTTCTACATCCATTTCCCAGATTCCCTTTGCCAAAATATAAGTGCAATTTCCTCTTATGGTATTTAATTGTTTGGAGTTTCTGAATTAAAATTAAACATAAAGTTCCCGAATAAACGCGAAATATGTATTCAATAGAATTTATTTCTGTTTCTAGACTTTTCAGTTTTGTGATACATCTCACAGAGAAAAAGTGTGTATTTGTTTGGAGGGGGGCGCCAAATTGAAACTTTGCCCCGGGCGCAGTTTTCTCTTCGCACACTGCTGCACCTCAGAAATGTATATCAATTTCAATATGATTAAATAGCACATATGAGCACATAATTAAAATACACTGCAAACGATTTCCACCCGATAGACCATAATGAAACGGCATTCTTTTGAGTGCCCCAATCGCTGTAAATGAACTGTAAATGTTACACACTTCATTTTCAATACCGGATATGACATGGAAAATCTTAATTCCATATATCAATTACATGCAAATCCGAATATATTTACGTGAGATAGAGCACAGACGATCTGACAGACGGCCAGGGAAACCGAATGCTAAAAAGTAAAAGTACAGTGAAACTTATTTTAAAGGCCACTCCTATTCAAGGGCCACCTCTATTAAGGGCCAATATTTTTAGGAACGAAAATTTTCCCCATAGACATAATTTTAAATTTACTTCTATTAGGGGCCACACCTACCCCTCATAAAAGCAATTTTTTTCACATGTGCTTTAAATCCTAAACAGGTATACTGAATTCCTGAATCAAATGATAAGAGTTCAGCAAACAATTGCACTTGCAACAAGGAAGGCAGGGGGAGATGCGGAGAATTTAGTAACACAATGAAGGACCACAAACTTCTCCACAAGTGAGACAAACAGATGTTCTTCACACTTTGACTTTTCAACCAGTAGGGGCTGGATTGGAGGGGAAACTTGGCCCTAGTAGCTCTAGAAATCGCCAGTAGATGGCAGCATCAAAAATGCTTCTCCGCTTTTCTGGATGTTTCAGAAATCTAAATGAATTACTTTCTAACACATTTCTGAATTCATTTTTCATCGGAAACGCATAAAATAGGAATGAGAAGGTGTTGTTATCCAGAATCTATGTAATCGAATGGTGTTTTCCATTTTTTGGTTATGAGAAAACTTAGAAGACATTGTCTAAGTAGGCCAGTAGGCGTTTTGGACCGAATTTCGGAAGCGACAGCGCGTGAAAGGAGACATTCTGTCGTCACATGGCAACAATAGTTTATAACAAGAAAATTCATTTACCAGAAAATGGAAAACACCATTCGATTCCAAGTAGTTTCAATAGTTCGGCCTGCAAGTTACATGCTTTGGCATTTAAAAATGAGTCCCTAAATGTGTCGGAAATTTTCGCGTTGTTGAGCGTGGAAAAATATTTTGTTAAGACACGTCGTAACAGTTTTCGATTTTTCGATAAATGAATTATATCTTGTGTTATATACGGTTGTAGTTTTATGGCGGCAGTTTTTTCCCTCTCCCGCGCTCTCGAGTTCGGATATTTGGTTCAAAGGCTGTTCTCAAATCCAAAAGGACAACTTTGTGACATAAGTTTTAAATTATTTTTGTTCGGAAATGCATGAAACTAGTAGGTGTTCGTGTTCAGAAACTATGTAATCCAACTGTTTTTTCCGTTTTTTTTTTTTTTTTGAAAACGTAATAGATCTTTTAGAAAGTAGTGTCAAAGTGGGCGTTTTGAACCGAATTCCCGCGCGAAAGAAGAATAACCACTCAAGAAAGGGTGAAAAACGTCTTTGTCATGTGATCAAAATCGCTTATAACTCAATGGATAATTTATTTATCAAAAAATGGAAAACACAATTCGATTCCAAATTGCTTCCATAGTCAGGCCTTCCAATTTTATATCTTTCCGTTAAAAAATGAAATTGTAAATGCGTCAAAACGCTTTGCGCTTGTTGAGCAGAGCAGTTGAGAACATCCTTAACAGCATTTTTTAAAGAAATCTACTTTTACCGAAAAATGAAATAAACAATCAAATTTAAAAAATCAAAAAACCCGACTGCGTAAAAAGCGAACTAATTAATTATTTATCATCAATGTGAAACTATTTTTTTTTTTCAATTCCTACTATTAGCGCACACTCTCGCTATATATATCGTGTTCAAATTTTCAATCGTTAATAAAATACTTATTATTCATCCAATCAAGCTCAAATAAAACTTTTTAAACTTGTAGTGAATGATGTAGTGAACTTGATGTTAATCCAGTTTTTTTTCAAATATTAATTCATTAATTAAATTAAATTAATTAAATTTCAATAATCGAGAGAGCCCTCTTCTTGATCAAGGTATTTTAAGACCGAGAGAGCCCTCTTCTTGATCAAGGCATTTTAAGCCCTACTCAACAGGAAAGAAGAATGGAAGAAAAAAAATTTCTCTTATTGACCTAAGTAGGAATTGACTTAAAATATTTTTTTTATATTACTTGTTTATATTACTTACCTATTTTTTTTATTATTTACTTGTATTGATGACATTTAAGTTGTGTTTAATTGTTAGTTCCTATCTATAAACACTGTTTTGATGAGGTCTATAGATGTCTATGATGGTTAGAGTTGCAGTAAAGCTAGAGATCCACAATACATACACAACTTCCAGGTTGTATAATATTTTAACGGAGCTTCTGACTGTAAAATAGTCAATCAAACATCGTCTTCATTTTGAAAGACCTATCCAATGATATGCCACTCAATAGGGTGCGTAATTTTGTTTCGTCTCTAACGCCATTTTTTATTTTACGGCCGCCATTTTGAATTTATAAAAACAAAACCTAGCCTGTAACCATCGGGGCGTTAAGACGAATTGATAGAGACCTCATTCATTAAAATCCATCCAGCCGTTGGGATATTTCGAGAGTATAAAGAAATCCACATACATCGATACGCGTGAAACACATAACCCTTCTTTTCAGTCGGGTAAAAAAGAAAACAGATTACACAGCTTCTGAATAAGAGCACCTGCTGATTTCATGTGTTTGCTGTTTAGGGACAAAAATAAAAATGATTACAAAATGTGACAGAAAGTAGTCAGTTTGGACTTGAGAATAGCATTAAATTCATAGCGAAAATTAGTAATATTTATATAAATTCACATCATATTAAGATGTTAAGTTAAAAGTATATAATCGGAGTTTTAATTTCAGATTGCTAACGTTTCTCCAAAACAATCTCTAGGATAAAAATGGAAATGAGTTCAATTCTGTGCATATATATATATATATTTTAATTTTAGAAATTTTCTGTACCTGTAAAATGACCTATAAAAAACATTTTAAATGAAGAATAATGGGTTTCAAAAAACTTTTGAGGCGGTTCTCAAATCCCCTGCTCAAGAACGGGTAACTTTCTGAAACATTTTCTGACTCATTTTTAAACTTAAGGGCATAAAATTGGCAGTCCTGACTATGGAAGCGATTTGTAATCGAAATAAGTTTTCTTTTTTAATAAACAAATTACTTATCGAGTTATAAGCAGTTTTGGTCAATGACGACAAATTTTTCTCTTTCTCGAGGTATCGCGTGTGGAAATTTGGCTCAAAATGTCCACTTTAACAATATTTTCTGAAAGATCTTTTGCCTTTACCAAAAAATGGAAAACGACTTTTGATGACATAGTTTCTGAATAACACCTGCCAATTTCACACATTTCCGAACAAAAATGAATTAAAAAATGCATCAGAAGGTAGCTTTTGAGAACAGTCTTTAGCAATCACTGATCATGAGTACTATTTGGGGTGTATTTAAAGTGTATTGGGGGAGGGGGAATTGCTCCCTCAATGAATTTGTTCTTTCAGAGTGTACATCACAGGCCAGACTCAAAAAAACTTTCAGAAGTTGCACAGAAGTTAAAATAACGCGTCGGATTTTATTACAATAGAAATATAATCATTAAATAAGTACTAAGTACAGGAATTAGTAATTATCAATATGTGCGAAAGCTTTGTTATTGAAACATTCCTCAAAATGAAACACAGTTTGGCTAATTAAAAGATATATATAAGAATACAACTGCATTAATTCCTTTTCATTTGTTCACAAGAAAGTCAAAAAAATTTTGCCCCCTCTAGCTGGACGCCACCGAGACGATTAATCCATAAACCTTACGGTTGGAGTCTCGGTAGGGTGTCCTTAGTCCTTAGCTGGACGGTCCCCCACCCAAGAAACCTTTTAAATGGCGGCCCTGTCAGTGACGTAGACAAATGGGTCCATGGAATTATTTTTTCGTTTGCGGTAACATCCGTAATTCATTTCCCTTTGGCATTGCGACATTGCGGAACCCGACGCCCCATCCACCGCTATCGCGACAGCTGATGGCTGTTTTCGGGATTGATTAAATAATATCAATTACATACTTGAAGATAAGTTTGTATTATATGATTAACTAAACATTTTCTGTTTGCCGGACTGTACGATTTTATTGGACGGATCGACGCTCTGTTGTCTATTGTATTATTAATTTTCGCAGGAGAACGAAAATAGAAAAATTCCCTGAGCCCAAACATTGCCCTGTGATTGCCATGCTATTTCACTGATAAAATAAAATGTCCTTTTAAATTACAAGAAGGGGGGGGGGGGGGTTGGATTGTGGAATTGGGAAGTTTAGAAAATAGAATTACATCCCAAACTGCGTTGAAAAATAAAATAAAAGAGAATGGTGCAAAAATGTTTAAAACTTATTCTTACGTCAAATCCAAACTGGCTACTTCATGACATATTAATAAATTCCGTTTTTATTCGTAAACACAATTCGTTAGCAGGCGCTGTGATTCAGAAACTATAAAATCGTATAGTTTTCTGTTTTCCAATAAATGAACAGGATTTTTCAGAGAAAGTACCGTCAAGTAGGCTTTCTTAACCGGATTTCGATATGCCACACACACGGCCCGCTTTACCTCTGAATCTAAAGGAAACACAGTAACAATTTGGGGCCCCCTTTCTTCCAGGGAAAATTTTCTAAATTCTACATTCATGGAAACTTTTCAACGCAACAAATATTCCAACAGAGGCTTGCCTGAGTTCAGATATATTATCGAATGGCTTTATTTTTATTTATTTAAACATTTTTTTTGTTCCCTCTATATAATTTAGATAGGGTGTATTTGTGGTATGTATGTTTGTTGTATGTTGAGATACACTGTAAAAAAAATTCCGCAACGTTCCTGGGAAAAAATGGGCAGCTGAGTTGCCCATTATTTCCAAGAAACATTTCTTGAAAATGACTGGTACTTTACTGTATATGTTAAAAACTTTCTACAGAAATGCCAGTAAGTTTCCTGCGAAATACCAGGAATATTTCTGTTGACAGCAAAACATTACTGACATATTCAAGGCTGGAGTAGCACAAGAGCGAAAAATGTCCAGACCAGGGATCGAACCTGGATACTTGGCGTGCCGTGCCAATGCCTTACCTGTTAGGCTATCCGGACCGATACCTAGCTGACATAATTCACTCTGGATGTTCGTTCCCTTCATTATGACATTACTGACATTTCACAGCATGCGGGATCCGCAGACGATTTTTACATTTCCAGTTGACAATTTTCGCTTTATTATCATTATTTGTTAGAATGAAAAAATATTTTGAAATTGACATCAAAATTATTATTTATAATTTACACGAAAAAATAAATTTTCAGTTAAAATTCAATAAAGTAAATATATATGTGATATATTGTTTCTGAACTTTGCTTAAAATATAAAAATATATAAATGTAAATAATAATTAGAAAAAAAATCTAGACATAAAATATTTTGGATTTTAGTCAGTGATTATGTTAGTTTACAAGTTAGATAAAATACATATAAATTTTCATGAAAAAAAAAACCTAAACGTAATTGTATATTTTTTCCGAAAAAAAAAAAAAAAATTTTCAAATTTGCAGCAATTCAAAGTGTCAAATATATGTCAAATTTAAATCAAATTGTAATAAAGTGTTAAAATATAAAATTAATTAAAAAAGAAAAAAAAAAGTCAAGAGGTAGCATCGAACCCGGGCCGTACGGGTGGCGTGCAAGCTTTCTGCGTCCACACCACGAAGGACACGTTGAGAGCTGCAAACTAATGGGTATTTGAAACGTATGCTAAAACTCGGCATCTAATTTCTGAAAATCTAAGGCCCATTTGAAGAAATCCTTTCACAAGAATAATTAGAGATAAGAACTCTAAAACATACTTTAAATTAATCAAAATAGGTGAGAATCATATTTGATTGTCCCCTGGTTAATGCAGATCCAAATAATAGGTGTATTTTTTTTTTACACAGTCTGCTCGTTAAAGATTTCACAGACAAGTACGAGAGATAATCTCTTAGTGATGTCACAGAGGTATTGTATTTTCATCTGAATTATCTTGACAATAGAGACGTAAAGGACTATGTCGTCTATTGATTTATTTGCATTCCATATTGATTTTTTTACATTCATTTAAGGAATTCGTTTTCGACACTAGCGCGCGAGCAACGGATTATAGGGAAAAAAAATAATAAATGGCGGCCGCAGCGTTTTGCTGTTTCCAACTTTTGTTCAGGAACGTTTCAGATAAGAAAACCAGAATTTCACAGGAAAGAGCTAAATTATTCTGAAAACCTGATAAAAGGCGAAACGTTCCTGGATTTTACATGGAAAGTTACCATTTTTTTTTACAGTGTACAAAGGCATTTCGAACCAGCACATCAGGATGTCCTATAATTGGTTAATAGCTTAATCATCAAATTTTAATTACCCGGTTAGATAAGTTTCCTTAAGACTGTTCTCAACTGCTCTGCTCAACAAGCGCAAAACGTTTTGACCAGGGATGTAGTCGTAAAAAAGACAGAGGGTATTCGCTCTAAGCAGAGGGTATACGCTCAAGGCATAGAGTATACCCTAGATTGTATATACTGTAGTTTTCATGAGAAACAGAGGGTATACGGTACTCCTTAAAAAAATCCAGAGGGTATACGGCGTATACCCGCGTATACCTTCCACTACATCCCTGGTTTTGACACATTCGCAAATTCATTTTTTAACGGAAATATATAAATTTGGAAAACCTGACCATGGAAGCGATTTGAAATCGAACTGTGTTCTACATTTTTGGTTAAATAAATTACCTATCGAGTTATAAGCGATTTTGATCACGTAACAAACACATTTTTCGCCATTTCTTGAGTTGTTATTCCACTTCCGCGCGGAAATTCGGTTCAAAATGCCCACTTTCACATTATTTTCTGAAATATCTATTGCGTTTGTAAAAAAACGGAAAACATAGTTCGATTATATAGTTTCTGAACAACAACACCTGCTAGTTTTATGCCTTTCCGAACAAAAATAAATTGAAACTTATGTCAGAAAGTTACCCTCTTGGATTTGAGAGCAGCCTTAAGGCTGTCCTGAAATCCAATATGGCAACTTTATGACATAAGTTTGAATTCATTTTTGTTAAGAAATGCATGAAACTGGCAGGTGTTTTTATTCAGAAACTGTATAATCGAAAGACGCTTTTTGTTTTTTTGTAAACGCAAAATATCTTTCAGAAAATACTGTCAAATTGGGCGTTTTGAACCGAATTTTCGGACGGAAGCAGAAAAAGAAGCCAAAGAAGGGAGAAAAAGTTTTGCCACGTGATCAAAATCGCTTATAACTCGATAGGTAATTCATTTATCAAAAAATGGAAAAATCATTTCGATTCCAAATCGCTTCCAATAGTCAGGCATTCAATGGGTCAGAAAGTTTTACGCTTGTTGAGCAGTGAACTTGAGAGCCTCAAGTAGTGTGGATTTTCTGTTGCATTAGATACACTTTCTCCTCCAGCCACAGGTGAGGCGACCCCTTTCTGATTTGAGAACAGACTTAATAAGTCACCTATTGATTTTAAACTCTAATACAGGGTGATGCAAAATGAATGGAACAAAATGGGATTGCCCATTCATTTTGCATCACCCTATATATTTATATATTATTTTTAATTTTACAATAGTAACTTTACCTATAGGTTAATGATTGTGATCTTTAAAAAACTGGGGTACATGACCACCAATTTTTTAAGATAAGCATGTGTATCATGGGATTTTCTTGGGATTCTGTCAGAACCATAGAGAAGGGTATAGGCGGTACAAATTACCACGGCTTGGCACGAAACAACGCGAAACTGTCTGACACATTTACAGACTCTTTTTAGGTAGATTTCGTAAGAAATACTACCTATTACATTCTCCCTATTTTGGAATTTCTGAAAAATTTTGCAGATCTACGCCGATCATGACCCCTAGAACCCAAAACCACTCCCAGTTCAAAATTTTATCTATCTATCTCTTTCAGTGGCGTGGCGTGAAAATTTTCGGTGGTCATCGCAATTATTTAAGTTTGTGGTGAAAAATTATTAACTCTAAAATTCAATGGTTGAATGTTCAAAAAAGAAACTTTAAATCTTACCTTCACTTATACATGAACTCCAAATGTTCTGCTAAAACTGGATCGTAGAGTTTTAAAATATTGCTTGGTCATCGCCGCATCCAGCGATGACCGGACGCCACGCCACTGATCTCTTTATATATATATATCACTTTTTTTTATAGAGACGATAACTTCCATAATTCTGCACAAATCTCTTCCAAACTGATACATAAAATCAAAAGGCAGAAAATCTCGGTCAAGTTCGTTAATGGGCACAATCGGACCAAGGGGATGGAAAAAGGGAGCGGTTTTGTGAAAACCGAAAAAAATCCATAATTTCTTATTTATAATACATATCAAATCAGTTTAAAGTTATTATTACTTCCAGGAAAAGGGCCAAAAATTTATGTATAACATATTTTTGATAAAATTAGAAATGGGCTCAAGGGTTGAATAAAATAAGGTTTTAGAAAGAAGAATCATAACTTCGTCAATTCTCAACATATCATATTCACTTAAACTTATTACAAATCTTCTTAATACTATCTACAACTTTTATCCCCACAAGTTTTTGATAAGACCAACACTGACCGCAAAAAAAATAAATACGAAAAAAAAGAGGGGAGGGGGGGGGGGGGGGTTGAAGGAGAAAAAAATTCATAACTTTGTCAATTCACAAGATATGAAATTCGCTTATATTTATTATAAATCTTCTTAATATTATCCACAACTTTTATATTGACAAGTTTTTGACAGTACCAACTCTATGCAGCAAAAACAAATTAAACAAAAATGGGGGTTGAAGAAAAAAATTATCGTATTAACATGATTCTGATAAAACCAGCTCTTACAGAAAAATGAAATTAAAAACTCGTCAAAAATGGCCAGATAAAATTGTTAAACTGGGTTTATCTCTAATCTAGATTTCCTTTTTTAGGTAGATTTCGTATGAAATACTACCTATTGGGATCGTTCCTATGTTGGAATTTCTGAAAAATTTTTGCAGATCTACACCGATCATGACTCCTAGAACCCAAAACCACCCTCAGTAAAAAACTTTATCTATCAATCTATCTATCTATATATATATATATATATATATCACTTTCTTCTGGACACGATAACTTTCGTAATTCTGCACCAATCTCTTCCAAACTGATACATAAAATCAAAGGGCATAAAATCTCAGTCAAGTTCGTTAATGGGCAAAATCGGACCAAGGGGATGGAAATAGGGAGGGGTTTTGTGAAAACCGAAAACCCCCCATAACTTCTTAATTTTTGTACATATCAAATCAGTTTAAAGATTTTATTACTTCTAAAAATAGGGCCAAAATTTTATGTATCACAGATTTTTGATAAAGTTAAAAATGGACTCAAGGGGCGCAAAAAATAGGGTTTTTGGGAGAAAAAAATTCATAACTTCGTCAATTCTCAAGATATCAATTCCAATTAATTTTATTATAAATCTCCTTAATATTATCTACAACTTTCATATTCACAAGTTTTTGATAGGACAAATTCGTACCGCAAAAAAAAATTAAAAACGAAAACAAAAAGGGGGTTTGAAGAAGTAAAAAATCCATAACTCCGTCAATTCAAAAGATATAAAATCCCCATGAATTTATCATATATCTTCTTAATATTGTCTACAACATCTATATAGACAAGTTTTGGATAGGACCAATTCTTACAGCAAAAACAAATTAAAAATACATAGCGGTTGAAGAAAAAAATCATCTAAGTAAGGGTGTATTCAAATCTAAACTGCGTATTTTCTGACTCATTTTACAATTCATTTTTGCTCTCAAAGGCTTAGAATTGGTACGTTTTCTTACTCAGAAACTATATAATGTACCGTAATGGTCGATGTTTTGATAGAGGCAGAATATACTTTAAAAAAATGCTGTTAAAGTGGGCATTTTGAACCGAATTTCCCGAAGCGGATTGTGTTGGAAAAATCATTGCATTAAGGATGCACTCAAATCCAAACTGCTTATTTTCTGACTCATTTTTAAATTCATTTTTGCTCTCAAACGCATTTAATTGGTATATTCGCTTATTCAGAAACTATATAATGTACCGCAATGATCGATTTTTTGATAGAGGCAGAATATATTTCAAAAAATTATGTCAAAGTGGGCATTTTGAACGGAATTTCCCGAAGCAATTGTGTTATCACTTTCTTCTGGACACGATAACTTCCGCAATTCTGCACAAATCTCTTCCAAACTGATACATAAAATCAAGGGACATAAAATCTCGGTCACGTTCGTTAATGGGCAAAAGCGGACAAAGGGGATGGAAATAGGGAGGGGTTTTGTGAAAACCGAAAAAACCCCATAACTTCTTAATTTTTGTACATATCAAATCAGTTTAAAGTTTTTGTTGTTCTTTCACTAATATTAATTATCACTAAGTCCGTGGATGTTGACAGAACAAACAGTTTATTAAACGAAAACACTGCACAAACACAAAACAATTAATTTAAAGATAAGTTTCTCACACAGAATACTTTTTCATAATAACTTCACACAGAATAATTTTTACGTCTACACTCTTCTATTGTTCGCACGCAGACTGAGTGCGCCGGGGGAAAAGACCGGCAGTGCGCAGATATAATGCGCATAAAAAATGTTCGCTCGCCTTTAAACCCAACACACCCCTCCTGCGAGAGATACATTTTTTTTTTCTCTTTAAACAATTCCAAAAAATACATATACATACAAAAATTATACACAAATTACATACAATAATTACACATATCATAATAGTGAAATACTTTCCATAGAATATAACAACTTATCTTCATTTACATCTTTAGTAAGGAAATCAGAAATAATATGTTCACTTTGAACATATTCCAATGAAATAATACCTTCTGACAATAAATCCCTGACAAAATGAAATCTTAAATTCATGTGCCTAGATTTATTTGAGGATTTTGTACATTTAATCCACTGTATTGCTGCTTGGCTATCAGTGCTTAAAATTATGGCATCTTTTATAAATTGGTTACAATTTAACTCAGACAATAAGTTTACAGTCCATATTACATCCTTACAAATTTCTGAAATAGAAAATAATTCTGCTTCACATGTAGAAAGACTAACACTTTTTTGTTTACGACATTTCCAAGATACTAATGACTTTCCTAACAATACAACTCCTCCTGAAAAAGACCTTCCATTTTCTCCATTTCCCCAACTAGCATCTGAACTACTATTTAAATACCCAAATTCGTTGCTGTAAAATAATTTTTTGTCTTTTGTACCTTTTAAATACCTTAATACTCTTTTAGCCAAAATGTAATGCCTTTTCTCTGGTTTGTGATTAAATTGAGACAAATAAGTTGTGACAAATGATATATCAGGACGTGTTCTATTGGCTAAATATAAAAGTTCACCAATAATTTCCTGATACATAGTTATGTCAAACAATTCATTTGTTGGAGGAAAACTTTTATCTTCACCTTTAACAATAGGTGTTTTCACAGATTTACAATTTTCTAAATTATGTTTTACCAACAATGATTCAATATATTCAACTTGTGACAAACTTATACCTTTTTCATGTTTTTCAATTTCTATACCTAAAAATTTAGAATTCTTATTTTCGTACAATTCGAATACATTTTTAATTTTAGAAACATTATTTTCATACATTATTTGGTTATTACAAAATATAGCTAAATCGTCCACATACATATGTGGGGATCTGGCATCGCCGACAACCCAAAACCAGCTTGTGAACTGACTCCTATTTTCTTCATACCACATCCATGGTTTCGATTCCGCCGTAACTGAAAACCGCGCGGATTAGCTCCGAGGTAATACCCTGTTCACACTGCGTTATCGGAACTCTCTTAAACCTCTGAACTCTCTGAGGGAGTTCCACAAACTCTCTCAGAGAGTTTCAACTTTCTTCGGGCTAGAGACAGTCACGACCATTCACTCTCGCTGGCTGTAAAGCTTCGCATTATCTGATTGGGTGTTGAGGGGCGGTTTTATCTTAAGCGCATGCGCAAACAACACAGTGACGTTCACTGAGTTATCTTAAGTGAGTTTTTCCATGTGAACAGGTTTCCAATTCCGGGAGGGTACCACCTCAAAATTAAGAGAGTTCGGCGGCCTAAGATATCTTAAGTATCGTAGTGTGAACATAGTATTAGGCGGGAAGAAACGTTTTACAGTTAGACTGTTGGACTGCCTCGGGAAAGTATGTTGAGGATCTGAGCTGTAACGAGATACTTACTGTATTGCCGCACACACGTGCGATGAATGTAATTTTAAAGTAATATACACTAGTTAAGTTTTTATCGAGTCTTAAGTTTATGCTTCCAGTGTTTTATTTTATTTTATTACGTAAACGACGAAGTTATAATTAGTCATCGGGTGTTATGTTGCCTGGTGCTAAAGTGGTGACCCGATTTTGAACAGAACACTTTGCCTAGTGATCTTAATGCATCGCTTTTACTATGGCGTGGTGTACGACGCTCCTGCATTAATAGTGACCCGAGAGGGTATCTATTTTTAATTTAAGCAAGATTTTTGTGCACGAGATGATTTCATGCAGTGGCTGCAGAGTTTTTATTTCATCACCTACTGGCATTCGGAGTTCTCGGCGCTAAGATATAAATAGCGTGAGGATAATTCCGGTGAGTCATAATTTTTTTGATGGTGTCTCAAATTACCATTACCCTTGTGTGTGCTTATTTATTTTGCTTGCCCCGTGGTAAATTTGGCGTTAAACTTTGTGCATTTTATCTTACTTTTGTATATATATTGTGTAAGGTACTAAATTTTTAAATGCAATTTATGTCATTGCTATCAAAATTAACATTTTTGTTTGCTTAATAATATGCTTATTTTGAAATTCGGGGTATGACGCGAGTTATTATGATATACTGTAATTAAGCCTGGCCAGATAGAATCGTATGTGTAGGTAAATCGCATTTTAGTGTTTCACACCAATCTCCTCGGCGAATTGAAGGATTGTTTACCGCATATTATCATGCTTAAAATTTTTGTTTTCATACTTATCTTTGCATTATTTTTTCTACTAGGCCTTGCTGTGTATTTGAGCACATAATTTTTTGCTAGGGTTTCTAAAACCGTCTATTCTGTATATATTATTATTTCCTGCATTTATTATTTTTTTTGTTTGTGTATTAAATATTTTTTGAAATGGCAACCCCAGTAAACGCCGCAGCTAACATTCAGAGGGTTGGGGTAAAAGCGACCCCGTTTTGGCGGGGAAATCCGAAACTTTGGTTTTTACATTTAGAATCCCAGTTTAAGCTTGCAGGGATTACTGATAGTGTTACACAGTTTCATCATTTAGTTGCATCAATGCAACCTGAGGAGCTGGCGATTGCAGGTGACATCATTAGCGAGCAGCCTCCTGATCAACCGTACGAAAAGCTAAAAACACGACTAATTAGTCAGTATTCGTTAAGTGAGGATCAGTGCATTCGTGAATTGATTTCTGGTTTACAGTTGGGGGATAAAAAACCTTCCCGTTTGCTGCTAGAAATGAGAAATAAGGCTGGTAGCCAGGTCAAAGATGATTTGCTGAAAACGTTATTTCTTCAGCGCCTACCCACTAATGTTCAGCAAATTTTAGCAGTTTCTAATGACCCGCCTGACAAATTAGCCGAGATGGCTGATGGTATCATTGCTGCGAATGGTCCGCCCCCCATGGTTCAAAGTATTCAGTCCAGTAATGACGAACTAAAATCATTAATTCTTGCGCTCTCTACACGCTTGGAGAAGTTGGAAGGAAAGGGGAATAATTTCAGGCAGGGTCGTTCCGAATCCCGTGACCGTTTTAGGCAGTATAAATGCGAGAAAAGTACCGAAAAGACTGGCAATTCCCAAAATTTATGTTGGTACCATGCCACGTTTGCTGAGAAAGCGAATAAATGCCGCAAGCCTTGCTCATGGGAGGGAAACTAGTAAGGCCGTCACTCAAATCTGAGGGTGACGGCATAGTTCAAATAAATAGACTCTATCTCAATGACAGAACTACTCATTTGAAATTTTTAATAGACACGGGAGCTGATGTGTCCGTCTTACCTGTATCAAAAGCTAATAAAACGCGAACGGCAGATAAGCTCCAGCTTTTTGCTGCTAATGGCACGATTATTCCTACCTTTGGTCAGCAGCTCTTAAAGCTTGATTTAGGCCTGCGCAGGGAATTTCATTGGTCATTTATTCTCGCAGACGTTTCACAGCCAATTATTGGGGTTGATTTCCTTCGGCATTTTGGCTTACTTATTGATGTGCGCCAAGGGAAGTTGCATGACCCCATTACCAACTTACAGGCGCAGGGCATAATTGATAAGTCGGTTAGTAGTAAAATACGCACGGTTTCTGAAATAACGCCATTCCATATGCTACTTAATAAGTTCCCCAGTCTTACGGATACTTCAGCCTCCCTTAACCCCCCGAAGCATGATGTGCAGCATATTATTGAAACCAAAGGTCCACCTGTGTTCGCTAAGCCTCGCAGGCTTCCACCAGATAAGCTTTGTGCGGCTAAGCAGGAATTTCAGTTTATGATGTCTGCTGGGATTTGCAGACCTTCCAGCAGCTCTTGGGCTAGCCCGCTGCACATGGTTCCCAAATCTAAGGGTGATTTGCGCCCGTGTGGGGATTATCGTACTTTGGATGCTGCTACGGTTCCGGATCGCTATCCAGTCCCTCATATTCAGGATTGCACGCAAGCGCTCCACGGTAAAAAGATTTTTTCGACATTGGATCTGGCTAGAGCTTATCACCAGATTCCGGTGCGGCCTGAGGATATTGAAAAAACAGCAGTCACAACTCCGTTTGGGCTTTTCGAATTTTTGTATATGCCATTCGGTTTGGCCAATGCTGCTGCGACGTTTCAGCGCTTTATCCATAGAGTATTGTACGGACTTGATTTTTGCATTCCATATTTTGATGATGTACTGGTAGCATCCGAGAATTACGAGCAGCATATTCAACATTTGCAAATGGTGTTCGAGCGATTAGCTCAGTATGGAGTACGCTTGAACCCATCTAAGTGTGTTTTTGGCCAATCTAATGTCAAATTCTTAGGACATACTATCTCCGCTGAGGGCATTAGCCCACTCCAGGATAAGGTCGACGCGATTAAAAAATTTCCTCGTCCCGAAACTGTTAAAGAATTGCGTCGTTATCTGGCCATGCTTAATTTTTACCGTCGGTTTATTTACCATGCTGCGCACACACAGGGGGTGTTAAACAAATATTTACAAGGTGCCAAAAAGAACGACAAAAGCCTAGTTCAGTGGACAGAGGAATCTAATAATGCTTTCGTATGTAGTAAGGAAGAACTTGCAAATGCTGCTACATTAGCATACTTCATTCCAACGGCACCCTTATCTATTGTGGTGGATGCATCAGATTTTGCGATGGGTGCAGCCTTGCAGCAGCAAGTTAATAACAATTGGCAACCTTTAGCATTTTTTTCAAAATCCTTGTCACCGGCACAGCAGAAGTATAGTGCTTACGACCGTGAACTTTTGGCGGCGTATTCCGCTGTACAACATTTTCGACATATGCTTGAAGGTCGGAACTTTACAATTTTCACAGACCACAAGCCACTCACTTTTGCATTTAGACAAAAATCAGACAAAAGCTCACCTCGTCAAACTCGTCAACTCGATTTTATTGGCCAATTTTCCACGGACATACAGCACATCAGTGGTTTAGAAAATGTGGTGGCTGACGCTTTGTCGAGGGTGAATATTTCGACCATTAAGTCCGGTGTTGTTGATTTGGAACATATGGCTAAATTACAGGCAACTGATATTTCACTTCAACAGGCAAAAGAAAGTGACACGAGTTTAAAATTTCAAACGATGCCAGTAGGTGATTCAGACTTAAAGTTACAGTGTGATATCTCAACAGGTCGCATTAGACCTTTCGTGCCCACAGGCATGCGGAAGATTATTTTCCAGAAATTGCACGAGTTGTCCCACCCTGGTGTCAAGGCGACACAGAAACTAGTTGCAGAACGCTATGTTTGGACCGGAATGCAGAAGGATGTTGCGGTGTGGGTGCGATCCTGCATCTCCTGCCAAAGAAGCAAAGTCCACCGGCACACGAAAAGTGCTATTGGCACATTTGAACAGCCATCAGCTCGTTTCCAGCATGTGCACATAGATTTGGTTGGGCCATTGCCACCATCTAATGGGTTTCGGTATTGCTTGATATGTGTTGACCGGTTCACCAAGTGGCCGGAAGCAATTCCGTTGGTTGACACTACTGCTGAAAGTGTAGCGGAGGCTTTCTACGCTGGTTGGATCGCCCGTTTTGGGCCACCTTTACGTCTGACGACTGACCAAGGTCCCCAATTCGAGTCATCTCTGTTTTCGGCACTGAATCAATTCCTGGGTATTACCAAGATCCACACATCTCCATACCATCCAGCTGCAAACGGTCAGGTGGAGCGATTTCATAGACAGCTCAAAGCTGCAATCATGGCGTACAACACCATCGAATGGGCTAAGGTATTGCCATCTGTGCTCCTGGGCATACGAACTGCATGGAAGGAGGATTTGCAGGCAACGGCAGCTGAGATGGTATACGGTACTACCATTGCCCTTCCTGGAGAATTCCTGGTGCCAGCAGCTGACGATCCAGATCCGGTAAATTTTCTTGGCAGGCTACGTCAGGTGGTACGCCAATTGTGCCCAGTACCTGCTCGGTCTACAGCTGACCGTCCAATTTTCATCAGCAGGGAGCTTGAGTCATGCACACACGTCTTTCTGCGCAGAGACTGTGTTAAGAGAAGCCTACAAGCTCCGTATGAGGGGCCTTACTTGGTGCTGCAAAGAACTGAAAAAAATTTTACACTTAAAATTTCTGAGCGAACTGTCACAGTGCACATAGACAGAGTGAAGCCTGCTTTCTGGTGCTCAGGTGAGGAACAGCCTCCCAATCAAAAAGCAGCACAGAAGCAGCCGGTGTTAGAGACATCAACAAATCAATCAGAAACTCTCATGCCCAAAAGTGACCCTGTAACCACACGTTCTGGTCGGCGTGTCAGATTTAACCCTCGCTACCTCTGATAGTGGAAATTGTTTCGCTATCGCTCAGGGGGGGCTACTGTGGGGATCTGGCATCGCCGACAACCCAAAACCAGCTTGTGAACTGACTCCTATTTTCTTCATACCATATCCATGGTTTCGATTCCGCCGTAACTGAAAACCGCGCGGATTAGCTCCGAGGTAAGGCGGGAAGAAACGTTTTACAGTTAGACTGTTGGACTGCCTCGGGAAAGTATGTTGAGGATCTGAGCTGTAACGAGATACTTACTGTATTGCCGCACACACGTGCGATGAATGTAATTTTAAAGTAATATACACTAGTTAAGTTTTTATCGAGTCTTAAGTTTATGCTTCCAGTGTTTTATTTTATTTTATTACGTAAACGACGAAGTTATAATTAGTCATCGGGTGTTATGTTGCCTGGTGCTAAACATACATAATATAAAAATGTTATCACTTTCAACTTTAATGAATACACAGTTATCAGAAGCTAATTGATTTAATCCAATATTACCAAGTTCCTCTTTTATTTTTAAATACCAATTTCTACCCGATTGGGGTAATCCATAAATACTCTTTTTCAGTTTACAAACTTTATTAACCCCTATCAGTTTTTCATATCCAGGTGGTGGTGACATATATAAAGTTTCTTCCAAATCACTGTATAAATATGCTGTTTTTACATCAAAAAACTTAACAATCAAATTTAATTTAGCTGCAAGTGCAATTAGTAATCTAAATGACTCAATATTTACAACAGGTGAATACGATTCAGTATAATCTTTGTTTTTAATTTGATTAAATCCAGCTGCCACTAATCTGGCTTTATATTTTATTTCCTTACTGTCGCCCTCTTTTAAAGCATAGACCCATTTACTTTTAATCAATTTCGTTTTTTCTGGCATATCAACGATTTCCCAAACATTATGCTTAATTAAAGAATCCAATTCATTTTTCATAGCTATTTCCCAATCATGTGAATTCACACTATTTATTGCCTCTAAATAATTGCTCGGGACATTATCAGTTAAATTAGCTGACGAATATTTACTTTTCAATCTTTCTGACCTTCGAACTTCAGTCATATTTTCACTCAGTCATATTTTCACTTCGGTCTTTTATTTTGTTGTTTCGATTCCTTTTCTCCGCGCCTTCATGTCTAGCTGGAGACAAATTAAGTTTTGTTAATGGGGTTGCGCAACCGTTTTTTATTTCGCTTGTGTCAGAAATTTCTAAATTGAGAGATTTATTCTTTTGATTTTCACGAATTTCATTCTCATCCGGAAAATTTTTATTTATTAGCGGTTCAATATCCCAACGCTCTGAACATTTACTTAATCCAAAATATCTACTTCCCTTTATAGTTTCATTGAACTTAACAGAACGTTCCTCAATCACTTTCTTATTTTTTACATCATAAATACGATATCCCCTCCTATCTCTAGCATATCCTAACATAATTCCACTTCTTCCTGGTACATCGAATTTATTTCTCATTGTTTTAGGAATATGAAAATAAGCAAAACAACCAAATTTTCTTACATAATTTAAATTGAGCTTTTTACCTGTCCAAATTTCTAAGGGGATTTTTTCTTTTCCTTTACGGGGTGTTATATTAGATACCTGTGTACTGCAATTGATAGCTTCTGCCCAGAATTTGGTGGGAAGTTCGCTTTCATATAACAAAGACCTAGCCCTTTCTAATAGAACTCTATTCGCCCTTTCAGCCTTTCCATTGCTTTCGCTGTTATATGGGACAGTTTTTTCGTGAAAAATACCTGCATTAGCAAGATAATTGTCAAATTCCGTATTTACGAATTCGAGCCCATTGTCACTTCTCACTTTTTTAATTCTTTTACCCATAAGATTTTCATATTTAGCTTTAAATTTATAAAATACATCAAATGCTTCATTTTTACTTTTGAGGAAATAAGTAAAATACATTCCAGAAAAATCATCCACTAATATCATAAAATATTTTGCCCCACCAAGTGATTCAGGCTGTATCGGGCCACATAAATCCAAATGAAACAACTGCATAATATCAGAACTTTGGTCAATATCAATATTCGGATGACTTTTCCTGGTTATTTTACTTATGTCACATGTATCACACTTAAAATCAGACACATTTACATCTTTAAGATCAATATACTCTTTCATTTTTAACATATATTTTGAATTTAAATGACACAATCTGTTATGCCACAGTTCATAATTACTAGCACTCTTATCAGTAAAATTACACTCAGAATTATAGGCAGGTTGAAGTTTAATCTCTAATCGATTATCATTTTTAAATGCTTTAGTTAGAAATTTATTATATTTGTCAAAAATTAGCACACAGTTATTTTCAGAAATAATTCTACAGCCCTTATCCATTAAAGCAGTAACAGATAATAAATTATATCTCAAATCTGGTACAAAACTAACATTGTTTATTGTTAAATGTATAGAATCATTTTTACTTACCGTATCACATGATACCGTACCTGTACCCTTCGAAATTATTTTGGAATTTTTACCTGCTTGATAGATATCCTTTTCTTCAGGAATTAGATTCCTGAACCATATTTTATCTTTACACATATGCGAGCTAGCCCCGCTGTCTAATAACCATATATTATCACATAGTTCACATTGTTCCGATGAAATAGTAAATACCGAATTGTTTCTGTCCTTAACTGGATAATTTACATCGTGGTGCGTTTTTCTTCTTTGTCGATTTCCATTGGACCTGTCATTTCTTGAAATATTATTCCTGTAAAAACAATCCTTGGCTATGTGATTTGGACGTCTGCAAATGTAACAAAGTCTCGGACTTTTGTTTTTCCTGGAGTAGAATACTTCAGCGGCGGTCCCTTCAGCACGAGCGGTATTCGTCAGTTCTTCTTCCAGTAGAATTTCTAGTACTTCATCCATACTTTTCTCACGTTGAGTTTTTAAAATATCTCTTACTTTCGAGAACTTTCCTTTCAGACCTCGTACCGTGTAGAATACAAGTTCTCTATCTGTTATAGCCAATCGAAGTGTTTGACATTTTGTTGAGATGCCTCGAGCTCTGGCTATGTAGTCATTTGCAGATTCATTTGATTTTATTTCTAGATTCTTTAATTCGTTGCCGGCATCTATTCTTCTATCTTCTGCTTGACCGGTAAAAGTCGATCTTATTTTTTCCCATAATAATTTCGCATTTTCTTCTGCTGCAAACTGTAGCGCCTGTTCATCAGACAATGACAGCTTTATATATGCGACGGCATCGCTATTTTTTTGGTCCCATTCGGTGGAATCCTTTTCACTCAGTCCTTCTGCTTTTACTTCGGATATGAAAGTATCCAACCTTTTAAGGCTTAAAGCAGCTTTAATTTTTAGACTCCATATAAAATAATTAGTTCCGTTTAATTCGGGGACGTTTAACTTGTCCATGGTTTCTTTTAACAAAACTAATTTCGATTTAGAATATCAACCGCGAACTGCTACCATTTTGTTGTTCTTTCACTAATATTAATTATCAGGGGCGCGCCGACCCAGTGTGCAAAGTGTGCACCGCACACAGGCGCCAGAATACTAAAGGCGCCAAATATTTTAGGCGAAGCTGAAATATTTGAAATTTTTTTATTTAATTTAAATTTATTAAACTCGAAAGTGGTTTATTTCTGATACATTTATGAATTTATTTTTATTTAAAAAATATATAAAATTTGCAGATGTTTTTCAGCGGCGTAGCTTTAGGAGGGATAGGTGGGGGGGGGGGGGGGAGTCTCAAGCCGAAAGGCGCCAAGGTGTCAAAAGATCAGTTGAATGTTAACGGCCGAAGGGCGCCACATAAGTTTTAACGGCGCCTTCAAGCGACTGAAATACGTTAAAAAAAAGAAGCTAGAAACTTTACAAATTCGGAAAGGAAACCGCGAATGCCGTGTTTGGCATCCCTGCTCTAGATCAGGCTTTTCCAACCTTTCCGAAAACAGGATGCGCATTGCAGCTGGTGGCAAATATGGATGGACTCCATTATTCAAATGACTGAAAATATGTAACACTTGTATCTTATTGTAGTATTGGTAGCGATAGACATACTGACGATCAGGGCTTAATTTCTAACAAAAAAGTACCGGAGCCCTAGTATTTTGCGGTACCGCTACTAACAACCGTACCGTTTACCCTCCCTCCCCCTGTCACTCCAATCTGCATATTTATATATCGTACATTATTTGCAAAATTTAAAGCATTTTTTTTTTATTTTATTTAGCAAAATAAAACTAGTATGTTGTGGCCATCACAAAACTTTCTTCTATCTCATACATGTCAATGCTTCAAAATTCGCTATCACAGTGCCAAATTAAATGGCAATCTGTGCTCATCATGAGAATTCTAAAAAGATGAAATTCCGTGCATTAGTTCTCGAAGTGTCGCTGAAATCGTGTAAATCCAACAAAATGCAGCAATGCAGCGCCACCTATTGGGTTATTTACACACGAACCTAATTATCATCAACTTATGTCAACGTCTAACTGAATATGAAGTTTGAAGAAAATTCGTGCATTAGTTCTTGAGATAGAGCTATTGCGCAAATCATGAAAAATGCAGCATAGCAGCGCCACCTGTTGAGCTATTTACACCAACACATAATCAGCAGCAATATTAATCAAGTTATACTTAAATCTGACGTTTGATGAAAATTTGTTCATTAGTTCTTGAGATAGAGCTATTGAAGAAATAGTGCAAAATGCAGCACAGCAGCGCCACCTATTGGGCGATTTACACCAACACGTAGTCAGCATCATGTCATATCAAAGAGTAACTGAATCTGAAGTTTGATGAAAATGTGTCCATTCGTTCTTGAGATAGAGCCGAGGATAGAGCTATTGCAGAAATCGTGTAAATCCTGCAAAATACAGCCTAGCAGCGCCACCTGTTGGGCGATTTACACCAAAACGTAAACAGCATCTATTTATGTCAAGGACTAACGGAACCTGAAGTTTTATGAAAATCCTTGCATTAGTTCTTGAGATACAGCTATTGCGGAAATCGGGAAAAATGCAGCATAGCAGCGCCACCTGTTGAGCTAAACTAATCAGCACCAATTTTCATCAGGGACAGAGTTGGGCAGTATCAAAAATACATGTATTTGAAATACATTTTCAAAATACATTTGTATTTTGTATTTTAAACGGACTAAAGGAAAGTATTTTGGTAATGTATTTTGAAATGATTTTTCCAAGTATTTTGTATTTTAAAAATACTCAAAATACATTTCTGTCGATTTCAAGCTGCTTTTTTAAAACCGCAAAATCTAAGATTCACAAAAGCAAAATACGTGCCTGACTGTTTTGTTTCGTCTTAGGATTATAATGAATGCATCTGCTCTGCAGAAGTATTTTTGCTGAATGATTACAAAACGTTCTAGTTTTTATAGTTCTAACGTTGCTATGAGAATGAAAAACTACTGTGTGATAAACAGGAAGAATCATTTAGAGTATTGCTGTGTATTCTATTTTTTAAATACCATAGAAATATACTGCAGTTAGTTATTTAGGAGACTCATGAAAGAATGACTCAGCCCCCGCTGGTAATGTATCAAGTGAATTAATTATTTGGGATAATACAGTTGCGCTGTATTAGGCGGGAATTTTTAAAAAAATAATTTCTGTTGATAATGTTGTTAAAAAGTTAACGCATTATGCATGCGTAAAACAAGGTCTACTTTTATAAGTGGAACTTTTCAAGCCACAACTAACTTTAAAACTCATTTAAAGGTAAGATTTTTGGTTTTATAACGGTTATGCATTGATTGAAACATTATTTTTTTTATAGCTCCTTTGTATTCATTGTATTAATGTTCAGGTGTAATTTACCCCACTCGTGATATTTATTAAATGGAGAATGAATTTTATTACATAAATATAGTTCTATTTATTGATATATTTATTATTACAAATACAGTATGTATGTGTTTAAATACAGTTTTACAATATAAATGAATGAGATATTCAATACGTTATGAAAATTTAAAGTCATTTTAATAAAATCACTTATTCAAGATTGATGAAACTTTAAGACAGACCACGACGAAGAGCAATGCATTGATTACAGGCACTTGTAATTTATTAAACTCTAAAAGATCATTACTAAAGCTCACTACTAAAAGAAAAAAATAAGAAAAAACATTATTTGGTGTCATTTCCGCATATTATGATATTCCTAGGTCTTAAACAAAAACGTTTAGCATGTTGTTTATTTTATATTTCTCTTTAAATTATTTCTTATTTTTTATTCATGTGAAGCACTCATATTTGAGTTGCAGTGATCGAGGCATTAATGAATTATCTATCTATCTATCTATCTATCTATCTATATATATATATATACAGACTTCCAACAAAGGGGGTTATGCAATTCGTGTATATCCATGCATAACTCTTGAACTAATGCTACGATTTTCAATCTCGCTCACTCTTCTTCTACTTTTTTTTTTTTTTTTTTTTTTTTTTAAAGAAAGGGTTTAGTTTGAAGGTGACAACGTTTCGATTTCAACAGGACAATACTATAAACCTTTTTTTGGTTTTATAAGCGTTAACTTTCGTAAAAATGAAGCTATCATCACGAAATTTTAATATATCATCCATCGTGTACTGCACGTCAAAATGAGCGATATTAAATAGCTAAGGGAATTAAGTAAAATGAACGTGAATTACTGTTCTGCACCAAGTAAGTAACCAGATTTTACCCGAACGCACATCAACCAGAGATGTCGTTTGGGTCAGGTGGAAGCTCATTCTTTCATTGTGGGTCGGGTTCGAGTTGGTTTGACCCTAATTCGAGTTCTGGTCTGTTCTAGTTGACACTTGCGGGATCGGTTTGAAACAGTGCTGAAATCGTAAGAAAAAACTCACGGTTTCCTGCGGATTCAGTTCCAGCTGAAAAAATTGCACTTTTAAAATCCTTAATAAGAGTTGTCGGGAGGGGGGGGGGTGGAATCTATGTTCTTAATATCCTCATCTGAGCAGTCTCTCTTAGTCTGTGAAAACAGAGGTAGGCGCTGTAACTTTATTGATTAAACAAAGAGTGTACAGAGCTTCTTAAAAATAATCCAGGTGGTATACGGCGTATATCTCCGTATATCCTCCACTACATCGCTGGTTTGTTAACCTATTTTAAAAATAAACTTCACTATATTGTTTAAAATGAAAAAAACTATTATTTTGTCTAACTGTTACTACGCAAACATACACGGCCCGAAATAACAGGTCTCGGCCCGAGCCCAACCCGTAGAAAAATCTTTTTAGCCCGTCCCGTCCTGTACAAAATAAATAAATAAATAAATATTGGCACAGCCAGGTATAAAAGCTAAAAGTTCGGCCCGATCCCAGCTCGTACAAAACCTTGATTAACCCGGTCCAACTGAATTTCAACAAAATATTGATTTTTACGCCAATATGGTTAAAAATCGTCTCGTATGAGGAATTCTGACAAACTAGTTGGATGTGCCAATCCGAAAACTTTCTTCTATCTTATACATCTTAATATTTCAAAACCTAGTTACACATGTTAATACTTCAATATTATTAGTTCAATACTATACCAACTTTGATTTTCATCTTAAATTTCTGCTCAAGTCAATTAAACGGACTAAAAACGAGTTAATCTATATCATGATATTTTTTTTAATTATTAATTTTTCCTTATTTTGTTGTTATCAGCTGTTTGCGAATAGCCGGTTTAGCAGGAAGCGAGTTCCCGCCGCTGCATGAGCCGCCGATGCACAATAGAACTACGAAAAATCAAGAAAAGTATACAAAAATCGCTAGCACAGAGCCCCTTTACCGCGCAATATTTCCAAATTCTAGGAGGACCTGTTAGCCAAAGCCAAAAACAAGCACAAAAATTTTGGTTCAATTGTATGCATAATTTTATACATTGTTCGATGGTACAATAATGAAAATGGCACAGAGATCGGAATTATAGCGCCCCCTTCTGGCGGAATTTTTTCAAGTTCAGGGAGGACTTGTTTGCCATAGCCAGAAACATGCACACAAAATTTGGTTCAATTATATGGATAACTTCATACACTTTTCGATGGTACAATAATGAAAATGGTACAGACATCGCAATTATAGTGCCCCCTACCGGCAGAATTTTTCCAAATTCAGGGAGGACCTTCGTGACATGACCAAAAACAAACACATAAAATTTGGTTCAATTCTATGCATAACTTCATACACTTTTTGACGTACAATATTCATAATGGCACAAAAATTGCACAAAAATCGCTATTACAGCGCCCTCTGCGGGCAGTTTTTTTACAAATTAAGGGAGGACCTCCTTTCCATAGCCAAGAAGTTAAAAAAATTTTTTGGTTCAATTCTATGCATAACTTCATACACTTTTCGATGGTACAATATACAAAATCGCACAAAAATCGCTATTACAGCGCCCCCTAACGGTGAATTTTTTTGCAAATTCAGGGAGGACCTGCTTGCCATATCCAAAAACTTAAAATAAAAATTTGGTTTAATTCTATGCATAATTTCATACGCTTTTGGGCGGTACAACATTCAAAATCGCACAAAAATCGCTATTACAGCGCCCCCTACCGGTGAATTTTTTCCAAATTCAGGCAGGACCAGCTTGTCATATCCAAAAACTTAAAATAAAAATTTGGTTCAATTCTATGTATAACTTCATACACTTTTATATGGTACAATATTCAAAATCGCACAAAAATCGCATTTACAGCGCCCCCTACCGGCGAATTTTTTCCAAATTCAGGGAGGACCTGCTTGCCATATCCAAAAACTTAAAATAAAAATTTGGTTCAATTCCATGCATAACTCCATACACTTTTGGATGGTACAATATTCAAAATCGCACAAAAATTGCTATATCAGCGCCCCCTACCGGCGAATTTTTTCCAAATTCAGGGAGGACCTGCTTGCCATATCCAAAAACTTAAAATAAAAATTTGGTTCAATTCCATGCATAACTCCATACACTTTTGGATGGTACAATATTCAAAATCGCACAAAAATTGCTATATCAGCGCCCCCTACCGGCGAATTTTTTCCAAATTCCAGGAGGACCTGCTTGCCATAGCCAAAAACTTAAAATAAAATTTTGGTTTAATTCTATGCATAAACTTCATACACTTTTTGATGGTACAATGGCGACAGACAGACGGACAGACGGACGGACGGACAGACGGACACACAGACAGACAGACATTTTCTATAAACATGTTTTTTGGAATCTCTGACCCCTAAAACATGTAAATCCGTCGAAAACCGGAAGTCGAAAAAATTTCGATTACAATACTTTCTTCTATTGAAGATAGAAGAAAGTAAAAATACTTATTTTAGCTTTTTTTCATGTTTATACTTTTCATTTTTAAGAAAACATGCTGGACTGCGATATTTATCTTTTAAATGTATCTGTATTTGTATGGAAAAATCTTAGTTATCATTTAAAATCTAATCCACATTCCATGGTGTGGAGACTTAAATATATGAAAAATGCTATAGCATAAAATCTTCCAAGACGGAATCGACAGGAAAGGAGAATATCCGTTATAGACAGGTTTCGTTCTTAGCAGGTACATAGTTTGTTGTAAATGTATTCTTTTCGCGCGTGTTATTATATTCATTTTGCATGGATCAACACATTTTTCAGTTTTACACATGATTCGTCTTAGGCAGGTTCTTTTTCACAGTTTTTTTTTTCTGTGCTTTAACTTGATTGCCTAGAGATACTATATGTACTATTCTTTAAAAATAATAAATTTAGCAATTTAATTATAGAACAATGGCGATTTTTAAAAATATACATTTTGTGCAAAAACTGTTGGGCCGTGCCAGATTTTACTGATTTTTGCATAGGCCAGACCGGGCAGGGACGGGCCAAACATTTTCATACGTGTTGGGTCGGGACCGAGCTTGAAAATTTTGGACAGTGCAGACCTCTATGAAGAATGAAGTTCAGAATCTTGATTATCCCCACCAGTTCTTTTTTATTGTAAATTTTGCCATATTTTATCAGGAAGTTTTCTTGATCCAATTAGGCCAAATTTTCTGTTATGAAAAACCGATGATAAAAGATTAAAAATTCTGTATAAGATGCTCATCCCCAAGGGACTAAGCCTCGATTCAGCCCGTAAAAAAAGAAGTCAGGCCCGAACCGGAACGAATGATGTCGAGGTCCTGACCGGCACAAGCCTTCAGAAAAACATAAAACCGGTGCCTGAACCGGAAAGAGTGAAATCAAAGTCCGGCTCGATCAGAGTGTTCTGAATGAAAATTGGCCTGCCAGGCACGGCCGGTGCAGACCTGTAACCTTATGCCCAAACTTTTAAAATTTTAAATGTATTTTGTATTTTCAATGTATTTTGAAAATACATGTATTTTGTATTTGGATATTTTAAAATTCGAAAATTATTTTGTATTTTGTATTTTAGGTTCTAAAACTAATGTATTTTGTATTTTGTATCGAAAATGAATTTTCGATGTATTTTGCCCAACTCTGATCAGGGACTACCTGAATATAAATTTTTATTAAATTCCGTGCTTTAGTTCTTGAGCTAGAGCGCCCACAAAATTTGTGTCACACACAGACAGACTCACAGACAGACATTTTGTAAAAACATGTTTTTCGGGTTCTCTGACCCCTAAAACGTGTAAATCCGTCGAAAACCGGAATTCGAAAATTTTCATGAATCCAATACTTTCCTCTTGTAAAGATAGAAGAAAGTAAAAATTAAATAATATCTATCAGCATATACTTAGCTGTCAACTATTCCACTTTCTAGTTATCACTCCTTTTAAATAGCAATCTTTGCCTAATTTTAATGTTAATTAATTGCAGAATTCTTCGATTAAATATGGTAAGGATTATGATTCGGAAATAGTGTTAACACAAAAAAGGATAGTTTGCAGATACGCATTTTTAAGAAAAATAAATAAAATGAAATTTACCGAAATTAATATTTATTTGCTGAAAAATGGACTAATGTTTTTCAATTTCCTATAAAAGGTGCATATCTTAAACTATAATCGATTCCTTCTGATTAGCAGTAGTAATCTTTTGTGGTGAGTCCCTGAAAATCAGATTAGATTAAAAATTTGACACAGTTATCGGAAAGATTCGGTACTTTTATACAAAAAAGAGGAAACACTGCTTGATTGCTTTCTATCAGAATAACTTATACATGGCAATTATATCTACTTACAAATGAAATTGACTTCGTAAATCTGCAGAGCAGAACCTTAGCATGGGCAATGTTCATGATACAAAATAAATAGAAAAACCACTAACGTGTCTTTTATACTCGTACGCAATAGAAGACAAAAAACCTCAAACTGATGCTCGTTGGCTAAAAACAGAAAATATTCTTTTCAGGTTAGATATGATATCTAAATATTAGAAAAAAAAGCCAATAAAAAATTACCCTACTGTCACAAAAGAAAATCGAAATGAAAGCAAATTCATCGTTCAGTCTCTTGAGTGGCGCCGTATCAACACGTCGCCGACATAAATATGAATGTAATTAATTTGAAATAGGAAAACATGATTTCTGTTTTCCCTTCATTTTGATCAAAATAGCATTAAAATGATTTGAAATAGAATATAACACGTAATTTTGAAGGAGGAAAGGTTTTTTCCCCCCTATACATGAATAAATGCAATTTTGAATGTAATTGTACTGCACAATGATAAAGCAACATAAGCCCCAGGTTATGCACGGTTCCCATGTAAATTACCGAAAAAAGCACAAATTAATCGGCTACATATAACTGAAACAATAAATAAGTAAAACAGGATATAATTTAAAATGCAATGCTTAAAAAAAAATTAAAAGCGCCATTCGATTCCAAACCAATTTAATAGTCACGCCTATCATTTTATGCTTTTACGCATAAAAACGAGCCCATGAATATGTAAGAAAGTTTCATGTTGTTCAGGAGGTAAAAATATTTTTTAGAACAACTTCAAACTGAATTACGTTTCATGGAAATTTCAATTGTATTTATTAGATTTGCTTTGAACAAAGAATAATCTGTCAAGTGCGAGTTTCACTCGCGTACAAAAAGTTCCGTACAATAAATTTAAGCGTTGACTTTGTAAAAAACTTGCCATTGTTCTATTAAACATTTATCAATAATTGAATTCAATTGGAATGAAAAAGGGTGACTATTTATCGTTATGATTCGCCTTACCTAAAACAAAGACCTTGTACAAAGTTTAAAGTTGACATTGTGACAAATGCGCCTTGAAAGGATGTTGCAAAGTTGCATCGCCGCCTTGATCTGTGATGCCTTTATCTAGAAAGGTTATTAATTAATATCTGCTAGTTATCCAATATCCTTTTTGAAAATTATTATCAGCAATCCTTGGATGATTTCGTGACGATGAGTACCTCGAACTCCCCCTAATTTCCTCACTGAGCGCACGCAAAGTAAAGTTTATGTATAACGGAAAAGTGCGATTTTCTGAAAAACTATATGACCTAGGACAGGGTTGGCGAACCTATGGCACGCGTGCTAGAGTTGGCACGTAAGACAATTTCTCTGGCACGCGAAAAAATAAATTTTATAATTATTATACAGATGAAATTTAATTTCTATTATAATGAATAAAATTTTGTTTCATACGGACAGACTATCACAAATAAGGCAATTATTTTTGCATGAAAAGAATTTTCTTTTCTTGCGATGTTATGCAGCGTTTGCGACATGTATTTTGCCCTTCTGTATGATTTTTATAATGCTGTACTTTTCAAATTAATTTTTTTAGACAGTCCCTTCAGTAAGATGGCAAATGGATCCAATTTATAAAACCATCAAAATATGAATCAGGTATAAAGCATTCTCCATCGAACATACAACAGTAAAAATCTCATCAATAATTTATTGATACAATGCTTAATGCAACTTGGATAATCATAACTAGATGCATAAATAATAAGGTCGAAAATTTCTAAAATAAAATTTCGTATTTTTATTTCCTTATCATAGTGAAAATTATTACATAAATGAATCATATTTACGAATTAAAATTTTAATTTAATGGTTTATTCAAATATGCAGAGAAATAGCATCTGATTTTTTAACTAGCGTTTTGTATAAACATCGTACTTTGCAAAATTATTTTATGTCAAAATGTGGCACGTTACACCATTGATAGATATTGTTGGTGAATTTTTGGCACGCGCACGTAAAAAGGTTCGCCAATCCTGACCTAGGATAATGCTGCTTACTTGCTTAATGACAAAATTATTTTGTGTTTGCGTATTCGGGATAGAACATAATACAGTGAAACATCTCTGTAAGGGCTACATACCGTTCCATCGAAAATTGGCCCTTATGAGGTGTGGCCCTTGAATGGGGGTGACAAAAAAACAACTAAAATAAGGAAATCACAACCTATGTAGGTGAAAAAACTGTTTATTAACATTTTCAAACTCTATATATATGATTGAAAACATTTTCTATTGAATTTTGTTTACTTTTCATAATTTTTTCACAGACAATTTTGGTTTCTCATGATTTTTTTACTTTATGGAACAAATTACTTAAATATGCATAATTTATTAATGCCTTAGAATGAGATATTAGTTCATTTATTTATGCTAGCGTTTTTACACACAAGTGCAAAAATTGTGCTTCAATATGCATTCACAGTTTTAGTAAATGTGGAATCAGTTTTTCTAGATAACCTGTTATCCTTTGTGGGCCCACAACAAAGGGTCAAGTTTTCCCTCCAACCCAACCCCTACAGGTTGAAAGGTCTAACAAAGTGTGAGGAACACATGTTTGTCGTCCTTCATTGTGTTTCTAAATCCTCCCCATCTCCCCCTGCCTTCTTTGTTGCAAGTGCAGTTGTCTGCTGAACTCTTACCTTTTGGTTCAGAAATTCAATACACCTGTTTAAGATTTAAGGCACATGTGAAAAAAATGGCCTTTATGAGGGGTAGGTGCGGCCCTTAATAGAAGTAAATTTAGCATTATGTCTATGGGAAAAATTTTCGTTCCTAAAAATATTGGCCCTTAATAGAGGTGGCCTTTGAATAGGGGTGGCGTTTAAAAGAAGTTTCACTGTATTAATTTTCAGCAAAAAAAAAAAAAAAAAAGAAAAAAAAAAAAGAAAATTCTAATTGAAATCAAAAAGATAAATAAATCCGAAAAAGAAGGAAGGGTTAAGCATGAGACAAGATAAAGATACGTTTTGACAATTATTATATAAGCAGCATAGCGGTTCTATATTTGCTAATATAAAACCAATCGTTCTAGGACGGGAGAAACATTTAAAAATGCACCCCTAATTATGATCTACGTGTGATAATTGTTTAAATCGCATCTTACAATAAAAAAATTATAATTCGCTCCGTAATTAGAGAAAATATTTTTCTACCTTTATGTATATTTACCGTATTACGAGCACCCCTTTCCTTGTGTCATGGTGCTACCATTAATTATTTGAACACATTTATATTTCTTAATTAAAGTTTGTTTGAACTGCTTTAAGTACAAATATAAATAAAGGCTAACGCTTAAAAATTCGGGGAGAGATGGTAAAAGCTAATTTCTTAGGAGGTATGCCATTGTGGTGGGAGGTAGCAAGCAGCTGAAGCACCCATTTTTTAGGGATGTCCGTTATTTACATAGCTGTCAACATTCCTTATTTTTAAAGTCAAACAAAAATATTTTGAACAAGAAATTTAATTTATTAAATAAAATAAAAAAGAACCCCATAGAAACAAGGCACATTTCATTAAACAAAATTTCAGGTTCAAAATTTGTTTATTTGACCTGGAGAAAACCCCGGAAGGTTGGCTTGGCAGGTATGTATTTATAGTTATTTATTTATTTTTTTTTTTTTTGGGGGGGGGGTATAGGGAGGAGGGGTTTGGGTATATGGGGCGCTAAGTGAAGTGCTGCACACAGGCGCCGGATACTTCTGGCGCGCCCCTGTTAATTATCACTAAGTCCGTGGATGTTGACAGAACAAACAGTTTATTAAACGAAAACACTGCACAAACACAAAACAATTAATTTAAAGATAAATTTCTCACACAGAATACTTTTTCATAATAACTTCACACAGAATAATTTTTACGTCTACACTCTTCTATTGTTCGCACTCAGACTGAGTGCGCCGGAGGAAAAGACCGGCAGTGCGCAGATATAATGCGCATAAAAAATGTTCGCTCGCCTTTAAACCCAACAGTTTTTATTACTTCTAAAAATAGGACCAAAAATTTATGTATCACAGATTTTTGATAAAATTAAAAATGGACTCAAGGGGCGCAAAAATAGGGTTTTTGTTGAGAAAAAAATTCCTAACTTCGTCAGTTCTTAATATATCAAATCCAATTAATTTTATTATACATCTCCTTAATAATATCTACAACTTTTTATATTCACAAGTTTTTGATAGGACCAATTCGTACTGCAAGAAAAAAAAAACGAAAACAAAAAAGGGGGGTTGAAGAAGAAAAATTTTAATAACTCCGTCAATTCACAAGATATAAAATCTCCATGAATTTATCATATATCTTCTTAATATTGTCTTCAACATTTATATAGACAAGTTTTTGATAGGGCCAATTCTTAAAGCAAAAACAAATTAAAAATACATAGCGGTTGACGAAAAAAATCATCTTATTAAGGGTGCATTCAAATCCAAACTGTCTATTTTCTTACTCATTTTTAAATTCATTTTTGCTCTCAAACGCATCCAATTGCTAGATTCTCTTATTCAGAAACTACATAATGTACAGTAATGATCGATTTTTTGATAGAGGCAGAATATATTTCAAAAAATGATGTCAAAGTGGGCATTTTGAACAGAATTTCCCGAAGCGATTGTGTTAGAAACGAAAAATATTGCCCTACTGAGAAAATAATTGTTTATTAATCAAGTTTTAATTAATTGAAAGAAAAATAAAAACACAGGTCGCTTATAAATCTTTTAAAAAATCACGTCAGCATGTTTCATATTTTTTTTTATTAAAAATTAATCTGAAAATGTGCCAGAAAATTTCGAGTTGTTAAGTATGGAAATTTTTTTTTTTAATATCGCCTTAACATGATTCTCATAAAACCAGCTATTTTATAAAAAGGAAATAAAAACTCGTCAAAAGCAGACAGATAAAACTGTTAAAGTGGATTTATATCTAATCATGATTTAGTTTTTGTTGGTGAAATTAGTATACTTAACTTCGAAATCTACCTCTGCCTGTAGGCCGGGCCGGCAGGGATTTTTGTTGGTGAAATTAGTACTTAACTTCGAAATGTACCTCCGATTTTTTTTTTAAACGCAAAAGAATGGCACATGCAGGTTTGACTATTAAAGCGACCATGATTTCTTTTGTTTACAGTATAGGTTTCCGTTATAAACGGGCTTTACCTTGTTAGAAAATGAATTTTATCGATAGTACCTTTTTAAAATAATCTACGTTATATTTGCTTAGAATTTTATTATTTATCTTTTACAGTATTATAGTTTATGATGCATTTCTAACATTTTCTAACTAAAGATTTTAAATAAAAATTAAAAATATTGAGAATGTAATAAATTTTAATTCAGCAATTATTTTTGAATTAAAAACTTTATATATACACAGGAGTACGGTCCCCCCCCCCCCTAGACATTCTAGTAAATTCAACTTCAGAGTTTTATTATTTGTTTTAATTTAAAATTTAACGTAAAAAAGTAGGAGTCTTCTTTTTCTGGTATTTTTTTAAAAACCAGGACCGAAGCCGGACCCCTAGAAAAGCTGGGTCCTGGTAATTTGTACCGATTCAACCCCCCCTCTTCCATTTCTGTACGGGACTGACAAAAGTGAAAAATAGAAGACTCGATACGGCTCGGGAAGAATTATGTCTAGATCTAGATTCGGCCATGCTTTGTATGTAGAAAAATGTAATCTCGTAAAAGTTAACCCTTCTCCTCCCCCCCCCCCCTTCACGGAAAATGAGAAAGTGGCATATGCATTTCGTTTGATCATCGTTTAATCAGATTTGATCAACAATTTTCAGCGTTTGATCAACTTTATTTCATCGTACGAGGTGCTAAATATGCATAAAAACAGGCAGAGTTTTGGAAAAAAATGTGTAATTTTTATGACAAGTGTGTAATTTTAGAAATTCACACTTGTGTAAAATTGGCTATGTAAAATTTATATGTGTAAAATTGGCTAATTTACACATTCACGTTTTAGAGTGCACTTCTGCTAAAAATGTGTATACGACAAGTCGAGAAAGGGATTTTGGATCTCGGACGTTATTTTTTCTCTACATTTTGTTAATATAGTGATAATTAAATAAAAACATACAGGCATCCCCCGACTTACGTATTACGCGACTTACGTAAATTCGCAGTTACGTAATAAATCTCGAAAATTACATTTGTGAACATACTAACGCGTTTGATACGCAGTTGCATACTTTTGATATGTATTTTATAAATAAAACATATAGATATAATCCACAACCGTTATATAGTTTATATATTAGATAGAGTTATATTTTTATTGGCATATACAATAAAATCTATAACAAAACAACATAATCTTTATTGTTAGTTATTCATAGTAATCATCTAATTCATAATAAATACAATTTGTGCTTATCAAGGATTATTTTATTTTGTGACTGCTATTCATTTGTCTTGCTATCAGAAATTCATGGGGAATAGATTAAATGAGCCCTCTTTAATTATTTCTTATTTTTTATAGTTGTTTGATGTAGATTCAAAATTATTATAAATCAATTCATCAATGTTAGATTTATAAATCCCGTATTCCTCAAGATATTTGAAAAGTGTTGTTTAAGTTTGTTTTTATACTGTCGCATGATGCTTTGTATATAAAATAATATATATATGAAGATATACATTATATATATAATAAATATTGCAGTTTTTTACAAAATTTTACCTAAGCAGCTTACAAATTCGACTTACATAAAATTCAAGTTACGTGAAACTTTACGGAACGCATTACTTACGTAAGTCGGGGGATGCCTGTATTTTTATTTATATGTATGGATATATATGCATTACTTTTAAAAGGTAATTATTTAACAACTTTATTTTTATAAACTGCCCGCATTCGATTTAGCACCGGGGCCCGCAGACTCTCTCTGAGGCCCTAGATTCTAAAGTACATGAAAATAAATGCCGGTTGCAACTATTCCACGAAGTAGTATGTCTATCTTCCACAAACGTGTTGTTCAAACGATTCACGGGATTTTAAAACAATGCGCTGTAATGAAAACAATTACATTTCTCAAAACGTAATCGATGCCATGCTGTGTTAGTAACTGACTGTTTCATTTTTTTCAAAACTCTGCTTCGCTTCTAGTGAAAATGCTGACCTGTCACGTGACTGATTAGCAACTCATCAGCTGTTTGCCGCATCCGATGGAAGAATCTACGGTTTTCGAAATGTTGTTGTTGTGCGTATAAAATGGGATGCTATACGCACGGATGCAGCAGAGCTCTCCGAGCTTCCAAGGCACTTGCTCTTTCTAACCAGTATTCCGGAAAAGGTATGTCTTTCGCATTCATTATATATTTATGTCAATCAACTATTCTTTGCACCTATTCCAGTAACCTTATAAAAACACTTAATAAATCAACATTATGTCTATTTTAAAACTATTAATTGTAGTTTTTATTAGAGATTCACCGAAAATTTGGTTTTGTTTTCGTTTTCGGTCCAAACTCTGAGTTTCGCCGAAAATTCGTCTTCGGCGAAAATGCTGCCGAAAATTCGGCCGCACCGAAACTTTACCGAAACTATCTGTATTCCAAAAATATCGTTTCTTCCTTTTGAAATTTTAAATATTACTCACTGATTTGAGGTGTATCGGAAACACTCTTCATTTATTGCAATGAAATTGACTGTTTATTAGTCATGTCTGACTCAAGACGTGAGTGCAAATTATAAAGCAAGTAATTTGTATAGGACTAAACTTTGAAGACGCTTTTCACTTTCTCATTAAAATTTGCAGAGTTAATAGTTATAGAAAATTTTTAGTCTGAAAACGCAGAAGTGTTTAGCATACTCTTTGAGAAAGTTCTAGTATAACAGAAAATCATTTAAAAATATAAATCGACGACCCAAAACATTTTTTAATTAGGTGAAATTCGTACAGTTAGAAAATCCTTCTGTGTCGTACATGAATACATTTCATTTTATATGGAAAAAATAAAGTTTTGGTCAGAGCATAGAGAGCCAACTTGGGCCACACGTATAATTAATTTATAATTCTGTATATTTATGTATGAATTAATTATTTAAAAAAAAAATTTGGATGTTTTCGTTTTCGTTT
Source organism: Maratus speciosus (assembly GCA_963932465.1). Classification (NCBI taxonomy): domain Eukaryota; kingdom Metazoa; phylum Arthropoda; class Arachnida; order Araneae; family Salticidae; genus Maratus; species Maratus speciosus. The sequence continues at coordinate 606,343,482 of OZ010787.1, forward strand.
TCGGCCGAAAATAAGAAGATTACCGCAGTTCGGTTTCAGGCTTAAAAACCTGTTTCGGACAATCCTTATTTTTTATTTATCCGAAGAGTAGCTAGATCCTAGAGATTTCGAAACTTTTAGTCTCGTGTGCCACTAAGTCCAAATGTATACTTTTGCCATACCACCAGGTAACGAAGGCTATTCTAAGTGATTCGCACATTCCCCTGTCCCTCACTTTAAAAATGGTCCCAAATCTCTAAAACAGACCTTATATTAATTATTAATATACACATGAAGAGCGCAGATGATAAAGGTGGTAAGTGACACAATCATAGTTTTGAGAAAATGAGCTGTAAAGTTCCAAATAGTTATTTGCGTTTATTGTCAAATGCCGTTCACTGCTCAACAAGCGCGAAACTTTCTGACACAATGACGTGCACATTTTTAAACGTAAAGTTATAAGATTGACAGACCTCTTGGGTGAAAGGACTCTATCCAAGTCAAGACTGAAATCTTTGCTGAATATAAGGAATAATCATACAGAATCATACGCATGATTCTAGAATCATGTCTAGAATACTCCTGTCTTGTATTATGGGTAAAAATTTATCTCTTACAATGTAAGAAATTATACATATTGATTAAAAGTTCTTGATAGTAAAATTACTATTATTTAAGTATATAAAGTAGAATTTACTATCCATCAAAAATCTCTCCAAGACTGAAATCAGTCCAGAGACTGAAGGTCTTGTACCAATGGCAGACCTGACTATGGAAGCGATTTGGAACCTAAATGATTTTTCCATTTTTTGATAAATAAATTACCTATCGAGTTATAAGCGTTTTTGATCACGTGACAAGGCGTTTTTCTCCATTCGTTGACTGGTTTTTCTTCTTTTGTCGGGAAATTCGGTTCAAAACGCTAACTTTGACAGTATTTGCTGAAGGATATATTGTGCTTTAAAAAAAAAACAAACGGAAAACGTCTTTTGATTACATAGTTTCTGAATAAAAAACCCTGCAGTTTCATGCGTTTCCGAACAAAAATGCATTAAAACTTATGTCATAAAGTTGCCCCTTTGGATTTGAGAACAGCCTCAAATATCTGTATTAGGTTTTCCAAATAGTAATTTAACATATGGTAGAGGACCATTGATTATCTACAATCATACGATTACTCAATTTTTTTAAATTTTGTCACATACAGCCTTTATTATATTATCTATTACACATTACCTATTACATTACATTACCTATATATAAATATAAAGTATTCTAGGATGTTTCAAAAAAGCATCTATGCCTAGAGTTCCCAAATTAATAAATCGGTCCCTGAATGATATATAGGGTGAACCAAAAGTCTTACCCTGATTATAAATATTTATTGTGCTCAAACTATTATAATTAGACATATGTTTGTTTGGATACGTTGTAGGTACTGTTATAAATTTTTTTATAAGACCACGTACCCCAATAAATTTCAACGTGTGCTCCCTTGGTAGCCCGGAGAATGTTTAAGCGGTATTCTAGTTCCAGCCAAGTGTTCTTTAATATGTCTTATATTACAGTACACACAGCAGCTTGTATCCTAGTCTTCAGCTCTTCGACGTCCGCAATTGGTGTGGCCAAGCTCTATCCTTGATATAGTCCCAGCAAACGAAAATGTTAATTTATTCTATTTAAAATCTGCTCCAAAAGATAGTCGCATAAATTATTTTCTCTCTCTTGCCAATAACGATGACAGAGTATCATCAATGTACAAGCGATTTCTTATTAAAAAATTCTCTTGTTAAATTTTCTGAAAAATAGTCATTGAAATCTGTTATTTGGCATTCATATTATTCATTTTACTATTTCACTCTCACCAGTCAAATTGAACAAGAGTAGAATTCATGACACTGTTTTCGCTATTCAAGAAATCTACAACAAAGAAAATATTTTTTTGTAAAATATGACGCTTTGTCTAAAGCTTAGGAAAAAGATGTGTGGAGACACTGAAAGTTATTATTTAACCCCACTCTTTATAAGATTCGCGTACCAGTAACGGCTTAGTGGGACAGTTTTACCTTTTCAATTTTTCTTTTTAAATATGATTCATATGGAGCATAAAATCTGTTTTATCCACTCCCACAGTAAACCAAGTGTGTAAACAGATGACATATATGATAAAGTACCGTGTGTCCCAAAAATGACTGAGAGAATTTAAAATTCAATAACTTGTAAATGGTGTCAGATATTAAAAAAAATTCTTGCAGGAGTGTTATGTAAGATGTCAGGATGCGATTCTGAGTTTTAGTTAAAAATAGCATCGATAGATAGCGCTGCAAGCAATAACCGCTAAACTCCGTCTCGATTTTTCGGCCTCTCTCTTCATCCAAGTGAAACAAGTTGGAAATTGCTCGTCAAACGTGGCAAATGAGGTGTGTTCGTACTATAGCTAGTTTTATAATTATTTTTTGCACCCCATATTGTACTGAATGTATATTTTTTTGCACTTCATAAGTGCATAGTCTGTAACATCATTAAAATGCACTGCAATAATTTTTTCCCCATTCCCCGTAATGAAACGGAAAAATTTTGACTGTCCCTGTAATTAAAGTATACATCCGATTTTGATAAAATTTGAAATGGCTCGACAAAATTTTGCAACAATTATATATTTAAAATTTTAGACCTTTCGGAAGGCTGTAACATCATTAAAATGCACTTGCAATAATTTTTCCCATTGGCCGTAATGAAAAGAAAAACTTTTGACTGTCCCTGTAATTAAACTATAGATCCGATTTTCATAAAATTTGAAATGGCTCGACAAAATTTTGCAACAATGATATATTCAAAATTTCAGATCATTCAGAAGACTGTAACATCATTAAAATGCACATGCAATAATTTTCCCCCATTGGCCGTAATATAAAGAAAAACTTTTGACTATCCATGTAATTAAACTATAGATCCGATTTTCATAAAATTTGAAATGGCTCGACAAAATTTTGCAACAATCATATATTTAAAATTTCAGACCATTCGGTTGGGTAGTTTTTGCTCTGTTATATGCGGACGGACGGACGGACGGACAGACGGATTGAACGACGACTATAGGTGTTACGTATTTATATAATTACGAACGCACCTAAAAAGGAGATTAAAATATATTGAATGGATCCCGAAGTACCAAAAATCGGGTCTAAACTGAGCACCTATTGTTCTCAGCGGCATATTGTTTGAAATTCGAACTAAAAGCAAGAATCACAGTAAAGAAACTCCTGACATCATACACAAGATTTTTTTTTAAATATCTGTCACCGGTTACAAGTTATTGAATTTTAAAATCCATCAGTCATTTTTGGGGCACCTGGTATGTGAAAACAGACTTGGTTCACTGTGGGAGTGGATAAAACAGGTTTTATGCACCTTCTAAATGGACTTTTTCAGGTTTTTTTTTTTTTTTTTTTTTTTTTTTTTTTTCAAAATGGACATGGTCTACTATGGTTGTGAACCCCTCATATTATGGAGTGCGTAGTTCGTTCATTTATGTGCGTGAAATTTGCGCGTGTATCGTTCATTTATAAAGACGCGCAAAAGCATTCGGTTACGGGACTGACTATGATAGATAATTCCTTAAAGTGTGCTTTCCGTTGTGGTAATGCATTTTTAAACTTATCTAATTTTTAGTGTATTATGTCGTGTGTATAAATTCATATTTATATTTGATACAATTTATAGGGCTGCACGGAAGAATTTGCATACATTGCCGGATATGGACAGCAATTGCTAAAAATAGATTTTTTAACGAGTTATATGTTATTTAAATTGCTTATTTAGATGTCCCATTTCATTGTATAAAAAAAGAAAATTCTTAATAATAGTCTGTTAGCGTTGGAAAGTGTTTACAAATCCGTACCTGATGCATTATTTATTGTTCTACTTTTGTACTATTTATTCATTATTTTTGTTGTTTTATTTTTGGTTGCAACGTATTAAGGGGTCTCAGGACTCTTAAAGCTTTAAAATTTTCAAAATTTTAATTTTTTTAGATGTTAAACTCCTATCTTTTCTGAACATTTTGATATAATTGTTTCCTTGAAATTCCTATTAGAACTGAAGTTATGGCTTTTCAATTTATACACGTTCAATAGTTGAAGCGTCGTTTCGAAAAATTTGAAGCCATTTTTCTCCATATGACGTTTTTGGGCATAACGCGCACGATATCTCAAAAACTTATGAATATTTATTCATGAAATTTTCAAAACATATGTTTCATGTTAGTCTGTATAAACTGAACCTAAAATTTCCTTTTTATTGTTCAAAACGATATTTTTTTAGGTGATTATACTGTTGAAATTTTCTTAATTTTGCATTAGCTAAATGCAACTTTGTATTAAAAATATAAAAAAGCTTTAAATACAATTTTATTTAGGTTCAGGGTAATTATTACAATCTGAAGTGTAAGTAGCCACCATAATTTTCATTCTAGTTGCAATACTTATTTTGTAATCGTGCGCGTAAGCTGTTACGCCGATTTTTTGCTCGCCAAATGTCTAACAGTTTTGAGCCCCCTGTAAATGTTAATTCAGCATCATGCAATTTTTTAAATACATGAAATGAAAGAACATACTTATATATTTTATTCCAATTAAAATTGTGTCTTAAAATCAAATACATTTTAAGATATTAAATGTTGAAGAGGCCTTTTTTTTTTCTTTTTTTCCAATTTTAAGAGTCCTGAGACCCCTTAATCGACAATAAATCCATGTTCAAATCCATATTTTATTTTCCGTTATTATTGCAGCCGGTCCTATAAAAAGAAACAATGAGTTAAACTGAAATACAATTAAATTTTAATCTAAATATGCGTAAAAGACACAATTTCAACCGTAAACATATAAATGAAAGCTCTTTAAGGCAAAATCCAAAAGGACAACTTTATGACATAAGTTTTAATTTGTTTTTGGATTGAAAAGCATGAAACTAGCAGGTGTTGCTGTTCAGAAACTATGTAATCGAACTGTTTTCTCCTTTTTTTTTTGCAAACGCAATAGATCTTCCAAATAATAGTGTCAAAGTGGGCGTTTTGACTCGAATTCCTGCGCGAAAGAAGAATAACCACTCGAGGAAGGGGGAAAAACGTCTTTGTCACGTGATCAAAATTGCTTATAAGTCAATAGGTAATTTATTTATATAAAAAAATGGAAAACACAGTTCGATTCCAAATCGCTTCTATAGTCAGGCCTTCCAATTTTATATCTTTCCGTTAAAAAATGAATTAGTAAATATATCAAAACGTTTTGCGCTTCTTGAGCAGAGCAGTTGAGAACAGCCTTAAGGCATAGAAAGTCTTTACATATTTCTGATTGTATAGGAAAAGAGGGATGGGGGATCTCGAATGTATGCCAGACCATGGGTCTCTCTTTGCCTTGATGGAGACCTGGGGTGTTAAAATATAACAAAACCTTGCTGTTACCACCAATTGCTTTTTATAACTTTCTAAATTTCCACGTACCTTTAGACTGGTGACACTTCGACGTTGCTTTTGTCTTTAGAATGACTTGCAAAAGGTCATATTACTTTTACTGACTGACTGTTTTCACGATTTGTTGTTAGTATAACAGTTTTAGAAATATTGAGTGTAAACATTGTCAAGGACTATTGCTCCATAGCCAAGAGCACATTGAAATATGAGGTACTATAATAATTAAATAAAAACAAAACATACCATTAAAAATAAATATATTTGTCCTATTTAGAGGTTAAATAACTAAAAGCATCGAAAATTGCTCTGATACATGCTGCGTGGAGTTGAAAAGTTAAACAAACGACGACCTGGGGATTTCGAGAAGTGACCAATTGAGGAAAAAAGCAAATAATAAAAATCCCTGCCGGCTCGGCCTACAGGCGGAGGTAGATTACCAACAAAAACTAAATTAAGATTAGAGGTAAACCCAGTTTAACATTTTTATCTGGCCGCTTTTGACGAGTTTTTAATTTCATTTTTCTGTAAGAGCTGGTTTTATCAGAATCATGTTAATACGATAATTTTTTCTTCAACCCGTATTTATGTTTAATTTGTTTTTGCTGTAAGAGTTGATCCTATCAAAAAATTGTCAATATAAAAGTTGTAGGTAATATTAAGAAGATTTATAATACATTTAAGCAGATTTGATATCTTGTGAATGACGAAGTTATGAGTTTTTTCTTCTTCACCCCCCCCCCTTTTTTTTCGTTTAATATTTTTTTCTTCTTGTGGTAAGAGTTGGTCCTATCAAAAACTTGTCAATATAAAAGTTGTAGATAATATTAAGAAGAATTGACGAAGTTAGGAATTTTTTTCTCCCTAAAAGCTTCTTTTTTTCGCCCCTTGAGCCCATTTTTAATTTTATTAAAAATCGGCGATACATAAATTTTTGGGCCTTTTCCTAGAAGTAATAATAACGTTAAACTGATCTGGTATGTGTTATAATTAAGAAGTTATGCGTTTTTTTCTGTTTTCGCAAACCCCCTCCCTATTTCCACACCCTAGGTCCGATTTTGCCCATTAACGAACTTGATCGAGATTTTCTGCCTCTTGATTTTTGTGTCAGTTTGGAAGAGATTTGTGCAGAATTATGGAAGTTATCGTACCATAAAAAAGTGATATATATATATATATATATATATATATATAATAAAGATGAAATCACAAATATATGAACAAATGGTAAAATTCTAAAGCTGAACACGATATGAACATAGGAAATCAGTATGTAAAATAAAAAACTATGAATAACCCACAGAATCATCAGATGTGCTTGTTGGTTAATTCATAGTGAAGATGCGTTATTTCATCCAATTTTGTCGGCATTAAGCCTAAAATGGCAAAATTTAGCATATAAAGTTTTGAACTGGGGATAGTTTTCGGTTCTAGGAGTCATGATCGGCGTAGATCTGCAAAAAGATTTCAGAAATTCCAACATAGGGGAGAATGTATAGGTAGAATTTCTTACGAAATCTACCTAAGTAGAAGCGTAATTTAGGTGTATTGATCGAAGCTCTTGAATTTTATGAATATCCTGAATGATGTCGATATTTTTGAGTGAAGCTTAATAAGTATTTGATTGCAATAACATGAAACAGTGGGGAAGGTTCATGGTCACAATTTAGTCATGTGTATATATAGGTTCTTATATTTCATATAATAATCATCCAAATTGTATTTAACAACACGAAGGCTTTGCAGAGATTTGTTAACGGCTAGTGTACAGTGCGTGTAAAAAGTTTAAGCACAGCATAAAATTTCATAATAAAATTTTATTATTGACTGAAAGTTACTTTCCTTTTCACATAATCTACAAATTGTAGTTTTAAAAAGATATTTAACAGATTTATGCTTTAAAATTTATCTCAATTAATAGAATTTATCAAAAGAACAAAAATGAGTGTGTCAAAAGTTTAAGCACAGTAGTTATTTAGTCTTTAGTAGAACAAGAATTAAAAAAAAAAAAAAAAATTAATGCTCCATTTTGCTGAATTACTTTAAACATACGGTCAGCTTCCACGATAAAATGAGGTTCTGTATTGTTTCTAGTTCAATTTCAAACCACGCATTCTCAATGACATCTTTCGAATCTTTCCACTTGGATAAACTGCATGAGTGAGAATACCCCACATATTTTCTATATGTTTTAAATTAGGGCTAATTGCCGGACATTTCAAAACAGATATTTTTTTCGACTTAAGCTACGTTGAACTTGAGTTTGAGGTATGGATCGAAGCATTATCATGTTAAAATAACCATTTTTCGCCCCCCAAAACATCGACAACAGGGAGCAAATGATTGGCAAGTGTCTCTTGAGAGTTTTCACGGCCACTGATGAATGCTAGAGATGTCTAACCACTGGAAGAAATAGCCCCCCCCCCCATACCATTACACAACCACCGCCATGTTGCGGCTAAATATACTCGTATGTTCTTTGCGGAGATCTTGCCAATAGTACTTAAGCCCATCTAGGCCACCGAGGCTCCATTTTTTTTCTCATCACTGAATATGACATTCCGCCACTTATCACCAAATGATATATGCTCTTTGGCCCACTGTAATCTAGCTTCTTTATGGTGTCGTTTCAGTCACGGTACCAGAGCCCTTTTACTGTTTTTGATGTATTCCGATTCCAAAACTCTTTTATGAACAGTTTTTTTTTCGATATTTGTCCTCCAACTGCATGTTTTATTTGCGAAAGAGAGTAATTACCAGTTGAAGCCAAGTTTCTGATGCGGGGGTCTTCACGCAAAGTAGTCACTCCTGGCCTTTCTGAACGGAAATTTCGTTTGAAATTATTACCACAAGCCAAAACTTGATGAATACCTCGTTTTGCTTTTTTAAATGCACTTCAATTTCAGAAACAGATTTATGTTTTGCTCTCATACTCCAGATATTTATCACCTCCTCCTCTGAAAATTCTTTCAACTTAAGCATTTTGCACTAACTCAAAAACAACAACTGACTTCTTCTTATACACCCAGAAATCGTTTGCGTGCACAACTGCTTACATCAGTTTGTAAAATTTGCATAAAAACGATTTTGTGCTTAAACTGTTGACACGGTTATTTTTATTCTATTCTTAAACTCCATGGTTTGAAATAAAATTTAAAAGATAATTTTATTGAATATGGTGTTAAAAATGCTATTATTAACATATACAAGACAAATATTGAAATAAAGTGTATATTTAAAGTTTTATTTAAAATTGTTATTGTGCTTAAACTATTGACACGCACTATAGTAAAGAACACTTTTTTTTATGTCGAGTTAATTTTAAACAGCAAAGATAATTTTAGACTTAAAGTAGACAGTTTCGATTTGACAACAGACTTTAAATCTGTTTCAGGCATTCAGTCTAACCGTACTGCCATCGTCGTCGAAAGAAATTTCGTATTCTAATTGCATTCTCCAAAAAAGTACCTGAATCGAAATCGCCATGGAATCCACGATCACAGTCGAGAGTCCCAACACCCGCTACACTGATAAGTATATCGAAGCTGACTACAACTACGATACCACGTTTGTACAGAAACAGAATGGAATGATCAAGGTAAGTTTTCTTTATTCTTTTTGCCGAAATAAGATCATTTGAAGTTGTATACCGGGTCGGGTAACCTAATTTTAATCAAACTCAACTCCGCTCACGGTTCGATAGGGATGACAATATTTTTTTTTTCTTTTCGAGTCAGGTGGACTGAAATTATTTCAGATTTGGGTTGGGTTTTGAGTTTTGCGAAGGGATAGCTTGGCACATTTTTATTTATTTGGCCTTTCTTCTTTATCATATAACTGTTATTTTTTTATGTTTTCTAGCAAAACAATAGATTCTATCCGTTTAAGGCATGTATGTTCTGTTTTATACCAAGAATAAGGAGTTTAAAAAAATAATATTATGGATTAAGAAGGTCTTTTGGGGAAATTTTTATTACACTTAAATTCTCTAATTATTGTTAAATTTAATTGTTATGTTTTATACACTATGACGCAAAAGTTTAGACAATGACGTCATTCAGCTTTAAAATGTAGAATTATGACGTCAGAATTACAAAAACCTGTAAATATATTCAAAAACTGATTTAAAATGCTATGTACAAAAGACAGTCGTTTTATTTGCTATAATACTAATTTTTTTCATAAAAATTCAAATGTGCTTGTCGCAAAAGTTTAGACACTATTCTAAATTTCTTTGAATATTCGCTGGCATATGCAAATTTAGAATCGATGATGTCACAAATTTGGAGTACTTAAGTTCTGCAAACGATTGCGCTTCATAGTCGACATGCCGAGAGCTAAAGAAATTCAAGTGAATGAGGTTTCAAGGATTTGGCAGTTGAAAGGTGAAGGGAAGAGCGTTTCTGAAATTTCTGCTATTATTAATAGGTCAAAAAAATCTATTTATCGAGTTTTATCGAGTGGTTCCGAATATAAAGCAAAATGTCGGTCTGGGAGGCCACGTGTGACAAATGTACAAGAGGATCGCCTGATACAAAGACTAGCGAGTACTCAACAAATGAGCGTACGTGGAGTTCAAAGCTCATCGGGACTCTCTGTATCAAAGGATACGATTCGTAGACGAATTTTGGAAAAAGGAACAATCGTTTATAGCAAAATGCAGGAGAAACCAGCTCTGAAACCACATCATAAGTTACAAAGACTTATGTGGGCTCGAAAGCATATGTCATATGGAGAGAAATGGCAGTCAGTCATATTTAGCGATGAAAAAAAGTGGAATCTGGATGGTCCAGATGGTTGTTTATCGTATTGGCATGACTTGCGGAAGGAACCTCGACGTTTTTTTAGTCGCAGACAAGGAGGGGGCTCGGTGATGGTTTGGGCAGCCTTTTGCTATAATGGACAAGTATCTCTGACCTTCACCAGTGGTCGTCAAACTTCACAGCATTATACACAGACATTAGAAGAAAACCTACTGCCATTTGCTGAGCTTCTAGGGGGTCCTCAGTGGGAATTTCAGCAAGACAATGCTTCAATTCACACTGCAAAACATTCAAAATCTTGGTTTAATTCCCATAATATAAGAGTTCTCGACTGGCCAGCATGTAGCCCAGATCTTAACCCTATAGAAAACCTTTGGAGCATCATGTGTCGCAAAGTTTATAGCAACGCTAGACAATACTCTTCTGAAAAGGAACTTAAGACATCTATTGAGAATGCATGGTACGATATCGATCCACAAACTATGCAAGATTTAGTTTTTTCCATGCAATCTCGTGTATATGACGTAATACATAAGCATGGATGCGCAACCAGGTTTTAAAAATTGTTTATTTCGATTTTATTTAATTTGTGTCTAAACTTTTGAGACAGCAGTTTATTTTTGTTACCATTTAATTTATTGCAATATGCACAATTCCACTTTTCTTTGTTATAAATATTGTTTATATGTACAGCACATTAATTTCAAGCAGTGATTTGAAAATTGAATAAATATTTTTCAAAGTATGTAAGAATTTCTTCATTGTCTAAACTTTTGCGTCATAGTGTATTAATTGAATGTGTATTTTTAAAAGTAGCGCGCAATACTTCAATAAAGCTCCATAGGAGACTAAAATTTAAATTATAAAAAAAAAAAAAAAAATGACATACTTGCAACTTCATGGCATAAGTTTTAATTCATTTTTGTTCGGAAACCCATGAAACTGGCAGGTGTTGTTATTCAGAAACTATCTAACCGAAAGACGTTTTTCATTTTTTCTTAAATACAATAGATCTTTCAGAAAATACTGTAAAAGTTGGCGTTTTAAATCGAATTTTTCGACGAAAGCAGAAAAACCAGTCAGCGAAGGGAGAAAAATGCCTTGTCACGTGATCAAAAACGTTTATAACTCGATGGGTAATTTATTTATCAAAAAATGGGAAAATCATTTCGATTCCAAATCGCCCCCATAGTCAGGTCTGCCAATTTTATACCTTTACGTTTAAAAATGCTTTTTCCATCCATTACGATGGTAGTTTTCAGAGGTGAAACCGATTTTTTTTTCTTTCAGGTAATCCCAAGAACCACTCGAATCCAGTTCCGAACCTCCAGACACGTTCCCAAGTTGGGCGTCATGTTGGTGGGCTGGGGCGGCAACAACGGAACCACAGTGACCGGAGCTGTGATCGCAAACAAACGCAACATCACATGGAGAACAGTAGACGGAGTGCAGAAACCCAACTACTTCGGCTCTCTGATTCAAGCAGGCACGATATGCCTCGGTATGTCCGAATCATCTGGTGAGGTTTACGTCCCGTTCAAAGACGTACTTCCCTTGATCAACCCGAACGATATCATCTTCGGAGGGTGGGACATATCGTCCCGGAACTTGGCCGATGCCATGGAAAAGGCAAAAGTGTTGGATTATGATCTTCAACGTCAACTCAGGCCACACATGGAGAAAATAAAACCCTTGCCAGCTGTCTATGACAAAGACTTCATCGCAGCAAACCAGGAATCGAGGGCCGATAATGTGATACAAGGGACCAAGGTAAAGTCGAAATAAACAGAGCTTGGCAATTTTTTAAATTGTTCTCAAATCCAGACTGGCACTTTTCTGTTAGCTGAGCGCAGGTGATAAATCGCCAAAAATTATTCAATTTGCTAAGTTTGGCATTATACTTATATCATTTTAAACACAAAGCTTTCACCCATTTCATTTAAATACGCATCTTTCACTTAAAATACATACCTTTTGCTCATTTAATTCATTTTTTTTTTTTAAAACAAGACTTTTTAAAATCATAAACAAAAAACGTTTGAACATCAAACCATTGTTTCTAATTTAGAATCGCGAATGTAATAATTTAGAATCACTGCTACTGGCTAGATTTGCGTCCGGCTAACGGAAAAATATCATTTTAAATTAAAAATTTAAAAACCAATTTCCATATAATATCATAGGACGAAACGCAATTTTTTCTCCTTGATTAACATAAAATATATAATGTGACCATTAAAAAGGTCCACAATCTTACTTAAAAGGCGACTAATGTAATGAAAAAGATGTTACAAGTTTAAAATATACATTTTATTTAAAACTTCTTAGTACTTTCAAGCTTTCCAAGCTCATCATCAGAGAATATCTTAATAACTAAATGCTGTTTATTTATACAAATACGTCACTTTGTTTTGAAAATGAGAGAGCCAATAATTATTAATAATTATTATATTAATTATAATAATTAATATAATAAGTATTATTATATTATAATTAATAACTGCAATTAATAATAATAATAATATATATTTCCTCTAATTAAATTCAATCCAAGAAACTGCAGCTGCTACTTCTACTTTTAACGTTAGTAATTATTGGCTCTCTCATTTTCAAAACAAAGTGACGTATTTGTATAAATAAACAACATTTAGTTATTAAGATATTGAAAGTACTAAGAAGTTTTAAATAAAATGTATATTTTAAATTTGTACCATCTTTTTCATTACATTAGTCGCCCTTTAAGTAAGATTGTGGACCTTTTTAATGTTCACATTATATATTTTATGCCAATTTCCATCTCTTACAGTGGGAACAGGTCGAAACCATTCGACGACACATCCGAGAGTTCAAAGAAAAGAACCAGGTCGGAAAAGTGATCATACTATGGACTGCTAACACAGAACGGTTTTGTGACGTGAAGGAAGGTCTCAACGATACTTGGACCAACCTGTTGAAATCGATCAAGGAAAACGCCTCAGAAGTATCGCCTTCCACCCTCTATGCCGTCGCTAGTATTTTGGAAGAGTGCGCTTATATCAACGGTTCGCCTCAGAACACTTTTGTTCCTGGTGTCATCGAACTTGCCGAGAACAACAACGTCATGATCGCAGGTAAAACTGAAAATAACTATTAATAACTAGAATCCACATTCATTTTAAATCTTATTGCTGTCTGTATCGCTTATTGTGATGCGCAGTAGATGATAATTTACCAAAAGTTTGCGGAGTCACTGTAATAATAATAATAATAATAATAATAAACATGATGACTATTTTAAAACGTAAAGTAGTGCTCTGTACCTTAACGCCATATTAAAATTTTGTGACGATATTTTATGAAAGTTAAAGCCTATATAGTAGAAAAAAGACAAAAAACACGACAGACAAATATCATATTTAGATCCTTGTAATCAGATCCATTCGCTGAAGTTAGTTAAAATTACCATCAATGAAAAACAAAAGTTAATAAAATGAAAATTACTATAATTTTTTACTGGTTGACGTTTGCACCATGCTGAACATGTTCAGAGTACAGCTCTGCATCTGCAGGTGATATTGAAACGGGGCCATATTTAGATCATAATTTTATAATAAAAAAAGTAAAAGTGTGGAAGTACAAAGAAAAAATAAGATACGAATCAATTGTTTAACCCCCTTAGTTGAAAGTTGGTTAAAAATACCATCTATTAAGGCAACAAATAAAAATTTCTTATTTTTGGCTTTAATTGCAGGCGATGACTTCAAGTCCGGACAGACCAAGTTCAAATCTGTATTGGTGGACTTCTTGATCGGTGCAGGCATCAAACCAGTGTCGATCGTGAGTTACAACCACCTGGGAAACAATGACGGGAAGAACTTGTCGGCACCTCAACAGTTCCGCTCAAAAGAAGTTTCAAAAAGCAATGTGGTGGACGATATGGTCCAATCCAATCCTGTTCTATACCAACCTGGAGAAAAACCAGATCATTGTGTAAGTTTGATAAGATAAGACGTTTTAATGCGATTCACTAATTTAAGGTTGCTCTCAAATCTAAACTAGACACTTTCTGACACATTTCTATGTTCGCAAAAGCATGAAATTGGAAGGTGTTCTTATTCATAAACTCTCCAATCGAACAGTTTTCTCTATTTTTCCGGTAAAGGCAGACGATCTTTCAGAAAATGCTCTTAACTTGGTGTTTTGAACTGAATTTCACAACGCGACAGCGCAGTAAAAGAAAAATCTGCCATCACGAGACAACAATGTCTTACAATTTAAGATGTAATTCATTTGTCAAAAAATAAAGTAAAAAAGATATTCATTGAATTTTAAATCGCTCCAATAATCATGCCAGCAAGTGCCCCGCAGGGTTCGTACGGGTCTTTGAATTTTCAGACTAAGAAATTCTTCGGTACCAGTATTTTCTTATGGAAAATCTCTCCTTAAATAAGGCGAAATTTCGTCCGTTTAAATTAGATTTATTTTTCTATAAAGAATACTGTTATTTGGCCTTGAAAATAACGGTACCCGTACGAACCCTGGTCCCGCTTTTACGTTCAAAAATAAGTGCATAAATGGGCCAGAAATTTTCGCATTGTTGTGTGAAGAAAAATATTTTTTTAAGAATCACCTTAAAAGATATAACTAAATTGGAGATTCCCCAACATTCCTGTACAGATAAAAATTGTGGGGAATTTCCCATAGTCAACTTACCAAACGCATAATCCGAGTCATAGCTTGACGTCTGGTCTGTTCTGTTTCATGAAATGGAAGGTGCGCACCTCTGCGCAGACCTTGGTTTCTGTTTCGATAGGTTAGACATCATTAGAAGCAAGAGCTAAATATATAACAAAACACGTATTTATCTATCTGAGAATTTTGTGATTTTTAATGGCTGCGTAATCTTTTCACGAAGTATTTTATCTAGTTTCTGTTTATTTTATATCGTATTATGAATTTATGCAATTTTATAAATGCGTCAGGTAAAAGATATACAGATGGTTCCACGAAACGGCCATGATCCATTGGCAAGACAAAACTAGATTCTCACATGGGCTTATACACATCTAAATCCTACGCTATATTCAGATTACAATATGATGTGTGCAGATACAGTTTACATATTACCATTGAATATATTGATTCAATCTGCAATTTCAAGCTATATGCAGAGCGTTTTTATCATTTAAATTATTACATTTAATGGAAATATGTACAGGGCACTTGGTAAACAAACTATTATAATAATGAAGTAAAGTATTAAAGATATGTATATATACATATATATATATCTTATATTATAATGCGAGCAAAAATTGTGTGTGTGTATGTAAATTCTATCTTAAAAACGGCTCTAACGATTTTAACAAAATTTTGTATTTTATCGTTTTCGGGCACGAAAAGACCGTTGGGCTAGGTCACATGTTCGAGAAAATTCGATTAGTGGGTCATTTTGGGACATTATGGGTCAGGGTCAAGCTAATTGTATCTAAAAAACGGCTCAATCGATTTTGACGAAATTTTATATCCAGCCGTTTTCGGGTTCGAGAAGACTATTGGGCTAGATCACATGTTCGAGAAATTTCGATTAGTGGGTCATTTTTGTGTCACTGCGGGTCAAGCTATTTTTATCTAAAAAACGGCTCTAACGATTTTCACTAAACTCTATATTCTATAGTTTTGGATTACGAGAAGACCATTGGGCTAAGTCACATGTTCGAGAAAATTCGATTAGTGGGTCACTTTTGGGTCACTGTGAGTCAAACTAAGCTATTTTAGAAAACAGCTCTAACGATTTTGACGAAATTTTGTAATCTATCGTTTTCGGGCACGACAATACCATTCGGCTAGGTCGCATGTTCAAGAAAATTCGATTAGTGGATCATTTTGGGTCACAATGGGTCAGTGTCAAGCTAATTGAATCTAAAAAAGGCTCCAAACATTTTCACAAAATTTTGTAATATACCGTTTCCGGGCATGAGATGACCATTGGGCTGAGTAACATGTTCGAGAAAATTCGATTAGTGGGTCATTTTGGGACAATATGGGTCAGGGTCAAGCTAATTATATCTAAAAAACGGCTCAATCGATTTTGACTAAATTTTATATCCAACCGTTTTCGGGTTCGAGAAGACTATTGATCTAGGTCACATGTTCGAGAAATTTCGATTAGTGGGTCATTTTTGGGTCACTGCGGGTCAAGCTATTTTTATCTAAAAACGGCTCTAACGATTTTCACTAAACTCTATATTCTATAGTTTTTGATTACGAGAAGACCATGGGGCTAAGTCACATGTTCGAAAAAATTCGATTAGTGGGCCATTTTTGGGTCACTGTGGGTCAAGCTAAGTTTATCTAGAAAACGGCTCTAACGATTTTGACGAAATTTTGTAATCTATTGTTTTCAGGCACGGCAATACCATTTGACTAGGTCGCATGTTCAAGAAAATTGGATTAGTGGGTCATTTTGGGTCACAATGGGTCAGGGTCAAGCTAATTGAATCTAAAAAAAGGCTCCAAACATTTTCACAAATTTTTGTAATATACCGTTTCTGGGCATGCAATGACCATTGGGCTAAGTCACATGTTCGAGAAAATTCGATTAGTGGGCCATTTTTGGGTCACTGTGGGTTAAGCTAATTGTATCTAAAAAACGACTCAAACAATTTTGCCAAAATTTTGCATTATACCGTTTCTGGGCATGGGCAGACCATTGGGCTAAGTCACATGTTCGAGAAAATTCGATTAGTGGGTAATTTTTTGTCATTATGGGTCAGGGTCAAGCTAATTTTAAGTAGAAAACGGTTCAATCGATTTTGACTAAATTTTGTATCCAATCGTTTTAGGGTACGAGAAGACTATTGGGCTAAGTGACATGCTCCAGAAATTTCAATTAATGGGTCACATTTGGGTTACTGCGGGTCATGCTAATTTTATCTAAAAAACGGCTCTAACGATTTTTTCTGTACTCTATATTCTAGAGTTTTGGATTACGAGAAAACCATCGAGCTAAATCACATGTTCGAGAAAATTCGATTAGTGGGTCATTTTTGGGTCACTGTGGGTCAAGCTAAGTTTATCTAGAAAACGGCTTTAACGATTTTGACAAAACTTTGTATTATATCGTTTTGGGGCACGAGAAAACCATTGGGCTAGGTCGTATGCTCAAGAAAATTCTATTAATGGGTCATTTTGGGTCATAATGGGTCAGGATCAAGCTAACTGTATCTCAAAAAGGTTCAAACGATTTTGGCATTTTCTTTATATTATACCGTTTCCCAGTACTGAAGGCCATTGGAGTAGGTCACATGTTCGATAAATTTCGAGTAGTGGTTCATTTTTGGATCAACGTGGGTCAAGCTAATTTTATCTAGAAAATGACTAACGATTTTCACTAAATTTTGTATTCCATCGTTTTCAGGCTCGAGTAGAGCATTGGGATATGTCGCATTTTCGAAAATATTCGATTAGTGGGTCATTTTGTGTCTCTATGGCTCAGGGTCAAGCTAATTGTAACTAAAACAGCAAGAATGATTCAGTGGGAATAATATATCGCGACAAACACAAAGCTAACTTTGACCGAGCTTAGCTCGGTTTTATATATATATTAATGCCAAATATTAGGTTTATTGTAGGATATTGGCTTATAGTAGCATTGAAATAACTTTATTCGAGACCTCGTGGATACCGAAACTTATTTATTAATCCAGTTCGATGATAAATCCAGTCTTTGTCGTGAAAGATCGTTGTTGAGCAGACCCCGATAACCATTGCTATTTAAAGGCTTACATGGTAATAAGGTCTTTTTTATCATGCTGGTTTTCACTTTTTGATCAGCACTTGCAATAATTTCCAACAGGGAGCGAAGGTGTCAAATTGGCAGGATATCTAAACTTTATCGGTTTAATAGCTTTGGATTAATGCCCAAGTGTGTGATATGAGCAACCAAGCCAACCAAGCACGGTTGCACCACTAACTATAAACGCTTGCAACTAGTGCTTAGCTTGTATTATCACTCTTAAAGTTGGTTACAATTTGATATCTGAAAGTAATATTTGCTGGGCTGAGAAAGCAACAAACTTAAAAAGGGCAGTTTCAGAATTAGACAATAAGAATTAGAAAATATTTAATTGGAAATCCATTTACATCTGTGATTTAAAAACAACAAGTTGGTAAAAGGCAACCTCGGACCTTGAAGCAAGAGATGCAATAGAGTCCAGCAATAGCTTTACTTTATAGAGCATATAGACTGTGTTGTGTATCTTGACGTGGTTCTTGTTCTCCACATGAACGCTGTTTCCCCAAGCCCATTTGATGGTATTGAAGATGCCTGATTGCTCGAGAGGATTTTCCAAAACTTGCCTCTCAGTATTGTGCTTAGACCACTGGTAATAATGAAGTCATATGTAGTTGGGACTATTGTGTGAAGTTCTCCTGCTGATGATATCGCCTGCTGCCATGCTCAGCCAACTACTATAGGATATAAGGATATAAGTTCTAAGCAATATGTGCAAATTTAATGTAACGTCATTGTTTCAGCTGATGATAACTCTTCTGTAGTAGCCTTACCTTTAATTTTTTAGTTCATGTGGACAAAGCAAACTCATGTCTCTTAATTTTGATGTTATTGTTAATCTTATTCTAGTATGGTCTGTACAGCATGGAATACCTGTTCAACTATATAAGCTCTATTTTTGTTTTCATTTTTTCTTTGTTTTCATTATATATTTTCTTACATTTTACCATTTCGCCCTTTAATTTTTTATTCCATTTGTTTCATACTTTTACTTTAGCTTTTTTGTGTCATATTCTGGTTGGCTGATGCCTCATTCTTTCCTATTTGCTGTTTGCTCCTATTTTCCCCTTTCTCTTCCATTTTTTTTTCTTTTCTTTTTCCTTCTTAGAAAGTGGTAGCCCGTCTTGTTTCCGCTTGATGAAGGAATACAAAGTTCTTTCGAAACAAGTTTTGAATTTCATATTTCTATAATGTTTTTAGAAGTTTTTTTCCTTATATTCACATTCATTTGTTTTTATTCTTAAAGGTTGTGATCAAGTACGTCCCTTACGTGGGTGACAGCAAACGAGCCTTAGACGAATACACCTCGGAGATCATGATGAACGGCAAAAACACGATCGTGTGCCATAACACCTGTGAAGATTCCCTCCTGGCCTCTCCTCTTATCCTCGACCTCATTATCCTCACGGAGCTTGCCCAGAGGATCTCCTTCCGAGTCCTGAGCAGCGCTCAAACCACATTCCAGCCATTTCACTCCGTTCTATCCCTTCTCAGCTACCTGTGCAAGGCACCCCTGGTGCCCAAGGGCGCACCTCTTGTCAACGCCCTGGCCAGGCAGAGACAGTGCATCGAGAACCTTTTCAGGGGGTGTTTGGGCCTCCCGCCCCTCAATCACTTGGGCATAGAACATAAGCTGAGCGACCCTGCTTCTTGGTGCACCGAGCAACCCGACAAAGTCCATTCTGATGTCTTCGAAGGAAAGAAGACTTACATAAATGGCAAGGGAGAGTATTTCATGTCAGACCATATTGTCGAAAATATCGTATTAACGGGATACTAACTTACCATTTAGTTTCTTACATACAACAAATCAAGTTGCCTTGTCCAGCATTCAAGAAAACCGAACTTTCTGTGTCATTCCTGTATGATAGTAGTGTGGAAGGTTGATATTTGTTTGTTTTCTCATAAGGATTAAATTTAGGCTTACTTAGAAGGTATTTGTAATCGTTTCAAAAAATGATTTATTTTTCACCCTAGCTTCTTTAGTTGGCCAAATATCATTCCGTGTGTTTGACTCTTTACTTTTGACTAAATGGACATATAATTTTTCGATTTTTATTAAAATATTGTTTTATTATTAGTTACGAGGACAAAAAAATACGGAAATTAACAATGCAAATTTTTCATGTTAGACCATATTGCTGAAAACATCGTGTTAACTGAATACTAATTTGCCAGCTAGTTTTTAAATGCACTCAGATCCAGTTACGTTGTCTGATATCTAAGAAATAGAATGGGCCATCTATGTAGTTCATGTATTACAGGAATCCCACATAAAGTCCTGTCTAGTAATGATTTCTACTCAAGATAACATGAAATCATGTCTAGTGTGTATTATTTTTGTTTTCCACTAAGGATTAAATTGTAGGTTTTGTTAGATATTTTCATCTTTATAGTGTTTAATTTTAAAGAACTGTCAATATATTTTTAACATGCACTAATTATTGTCAAGGAGTTTTTTCTTTGTTTGAAAAGAAATCAGTTGAAAAAAGAATGATCATGCTTTGTTTTTCCACCAAGTGCCTTTAATTGACCAGACTTTCTGTAGTCCTTAGTTTTGACTATATAGCTATATTATTATAATTTAATAATATTATTATAAGTTAATAGACATACCATTTTAATTAATATAATATATTTAATTAAATTTTATTATGATTAACAGAAGTCAAAAATAGAGAATATAGCACTTAAAATGTACGAAATATTTCACATTAAGGTAAATGGAGTAGATAATTCTACAGAAGCAACGAGTAGAGAAAATATCCTCCACCAATAATTCTCTGTTACTCCCTCATTTCTCTCCCAGAGCAATGATGCTTCAGAGAAAAAGCATCTGTTGGCTAAACCATGGCTTTTCTGAAGTCTCTAAGGCTATGGCACATATTTTGTGACGTAACGATAGCAGAGCTGCAGCGAGGAGGAAAGAGAGCGGCAAACCTAACAAAATTTTCTTTAAAATAATAGTGGTGTGCAAAAAGCCAGAGACTTGTGGTGTGCAAAAAGCCAGAGACTTGGTAATTGACCACACGCTTTGGGTGGAGCTTGAAATGCTTGTGGGAAATTTCCCACAAGCATTGCGGTATTTGATTTGCTTTTGGTTAACGCTTGGGGGGAAAATCACAACGCTTGTTAGCTATAATCCATCGTGATGTTGTATGATGATAGAAATGCTAGTCGTCCATTCTGGAAAAGAAATGCACTTCTACTCTGACGTCACTATCTCCAGTGCCATGGCCTTTCTTCCGTGGTTAAACTCGAAATATATTCGGTTCCTACTCAACTATGATTTTGATTTTTGAATAGAAAAACTGCATTTAAACACCTTTTTGTATTTGGCAAGTTAATATATGAATAGCCTTTTTTATATTATCAAATGTCTCGTTGTAACCAATTATAGTTGAATGTTTCAAGTTTAATATTTAACGTTTCGTCTATTGCATTGCATGAATTTTTGGATTGATTTCTAAGGCTCTCTCAGAGTGAGAAAGATGAAACTTAAAGACAAATGTTTACCATACCTCTCATTTGTAGTGGTGAATGATAATTTTTGACCATAACATACATATCTCTTCGGCTTTTTCTTTCGGCTTAAAAAGCACTAGTTTTTTTAAGCTGTGTGCATTATATTTATAATCCGACCTCCAGTTTCCATAATATTTATAGTTTTTCCGTATCTCTCCCGTAATAAAAATAACTTTTATTTTCATTAGTTTGGAAAAAGACATCAAAGCATATTTATTCAAAAAAGAAAGGCATAGTGTATAAATATGCGACAAAATTTATTTTTAATTATTTTATGTATATTTATTCATTTCAAATATATTAGTTTCTGAACTTTATAGACACTTCTTTGCAATATTTGTAACAGTACTGTTCTTCATTTTCTGTAAATATACATAGATATTATTAATAAATAAATTATATTAAAAAGTTGTCTTCTTTTAAAGTCTAAAGTATACACAATAAATATTTGCAATTTGTAAAATGCTGTAGAAAATTGTTCTAGCATATTTAAAACCTTCAAACTTTTTTTTAATTTTGCAATATATTAAAAAAGAGCAGGGGGCATCTTGTTTTTTAATAAAACAAATAATCATGTAAGAAGTTTCCAAAGGAGATTAATTGATGAAAATGTTGATTAAAAAAATTCATTTTTTGTGCCTTTTTCTAACAAAAATGTTTAGATTTTTAAGAATAAGATCCATTTAATAAAATGAAAATTCTAAGTATTCATGCCTTTTATATCTTTAATGACATCCATTTTTCTATGGATTCATTAGCATTATGTAAAACTTTAAAAATTTTCGGCTCAAACTTTGTGAAAATCGCACCAAATTGACTGGCAAAAAACTAAATATGACCTAAATATGGACTTTAGTGTGAATTTGACCCCGACACGAAAAAAGAAAATTAGGGATAACCCAACTCCGATGCAGATCTCTATTCAACGATCACGAGCTGTCCGCTACTACTTTTTACTACTTTTAATTACTTCAGGCTATTTGCTGAAGCATGTAGTTGAGTGCAAATCAGGGTAGACTCTTTGCAACTAAATTTCTTTAATAAAATATCTAGATAAAATAAAAGTCTATGTACAATAGAAATAATACAGAATTAATACATCGTTGCGACCTAGGATCGGACACATCGTTCTATGTAGTGCTTTGCTCAAAAGTAAGGCCACAAACACAACTGGCTCTATATTTTAAACATGTACGGTTCTCAGCAATAAAGTGCTGAATCTTTAATTTTTCATGCAAACAGAGATACGCCACTTAGGTTTAGGTGTGTCATGTGAACCAGGCGGAGGACCGCTTTTTAGCTCACAGGCTATCAAAGCCTGAGAGCTAATGTGCAGTGGCGTAGCCAAGGGGGGGGGGTCCAGGGGGTCCGGACCCCCCCCCCCCGAAAGTAGACCTGGTTTACTGAATCATGGATACAAATACAACAGTAAAAACTGCTAAGACAGAATCACAAAGATCTATAAAAAATTCCGCTTTAGAAAGGTATTCGTCTTAGAAGGTAAAATTCAAAGGTATATCTTTCTTGAACTATGAACTTTTCCGTTTTAGGCAGGTTTCCGTTATAAACACTTTCCGTTTTCACAGTATCCCTTAAAACTCCTAAAAAGTACTCACTTCCCAAGCTTTTTTCTTTCACGAACCCCTTTCTTAGGTTTTTCATTTCAGAGTACCCCCATTTCTCATAAACACGGCCCCTTCCCCCGCTCCACTCAAAGAGATAACGTAAACATGCTTTTTTCCATTAGTAATCTTCTTATCACAACCATATAATAAATCGATGCAAATTACATTGATATTCCTAACATTTTTGTGACTTCCGCCATTACCGATAGTATTTTCACATACACCCAGCAGACCCGCCACGTACCCCCAGGTTGGAAACCGCTGCTATAACACCACCTCTGAAGAGCATAAATCTATTACAGGAAAATCTGTGAAGATGACCTATCTCAAAGGAAAACAATTCAAGATTCGACGAAAACACTATATATTTGTGCTTGCTAACGTTAAAAACCTATCTGAAATGAAACTTGTTCCAATTGTGAATGCTTCTTGGCAGGTTTTCTGAAAACACGGAATCCTCTCATAAACGAAAACATTTTAATGTCCCGAGACGGAAGGATAACTATGCAAGTATACCTCCTATTCCGTTTACACAAATTTACTGTAACTAGATTAAATGTAAAACTTCGATGCGGGGTTCCGTTGGCGACACTTATGGGAAAGAAAGAGTTTAAACGAACGCAATAGCGGTACATTGGTTGAGTTTCGTGACCCTTATCTTTGTTCACTTTATAACGGACAATATTAACAATTACTTTAAATCTGCTGCCTGCAATTAATAAAAGTAACTTTATTTTTCGACTGGTTATTTGTTACCACTTTCAAAATACACTGGCGAGAAAAATTAACGGAACAACCGAAAAAAGGGGCTTTATCTTAATGCTATTAAGGGAACTTCTAGAAAGGTAACTCAATGTCAACGTTATCACGTAGTCCAATGGGATTAACATTCGCTATAGAAATATATGCAAATTTTTGAGCCTCAGCCCGTTCTTTCGGTTCACGTGTGCAAAGGAGCGCACGTGGATAATTTGAAGTATAATTTTAAGGATTCTATGTGTAATTAGGTAAAACTTTTGCTTCTAGTTGGTGGAATATGTCGTCCAGAAGACATCTGACCGATTTTAAGAAATTGCATGCGATAGGGAGAATGGAAGCAGGACAGACACTCTTAGGGGTCTGTAAAGACTTAAAAATAGCCAAAAGCGTCATGTCAAGGTACTGGAAACGGTTTAAAGACACTGATATAATGTCCACAGACAACCAGGTCAGGGTAGAAAACGCACCACAATAGGCTCTCAGGACTGTAATTTGCCAGCGATTGCTAAAAGAAGTAGGCAATTGACGTCAGTTCAGATTGCAGGGAGTTTGTTGCAGCAATAAGAACTCGACTATCCTGGTTTACTGTGAGTGACAGTCTGCATGCAAGGAAACCCATGATTTGTGTTCCACTAACTCTTGTAGCGATATGCGCTCGGTTAAAGTGGTGCAGAGATCGTTGTCATTGGAATACCACAGACTGGAGTCGAGTTCTCTTTACCGATGAATCCCGGTTTTGTTGAGAGAGTTACTACAGACGTGTTACCATATAAAGGGAGAAAATCACACGCAATAAGGCTGCAAACATCCGTGAAAGGCATCGATGCAAAGGTCGTGGAATCATGGTATGGACGGACATCATTTTGAATGACCGCAGTGACCGACACATTTTTACCAGTGAAACTGTAAATGCTGAAATATATAGAGATGAGGTTCTTGATCCTCCTGTCAAGTTGTTTAAGGGTGCAATCGGAAGATTCGAAATTTTATGATTATTAATGGTCTAGAAGAGCGTCACCCCCTTCCACGAAACTCCTAAGTGTCCCTTCCAGAGCTGCATAAATCCGACCCGTCCGAAGCTTACTGCTGAACTTGGAGAATGTTCTAAAACTGTTTCGAACTATCTAAAATAAATTGGCTGAGAAGTACAAAAACAGAAACCACCATGAACCATTTTTTATACATTCTAATACTTCCAAAAAAAGTGCTAATCCATCAGAAATAAACTTATTACAAAAATTTAACTTCCTTAAAGACGACCAGATATCGGAAGCAACTATTAGATCGAATATGGTATCAAAAGTGGCGAGACATGAAACATGGAAACCCAAAAGAATTATGGCTGAATAAGATAATTGTAACAAAACTGCTTTTTCCAGCATGAACTATATTTGATATGTGTGCTACTTACATTACTAGTTTCTGCAGCTGAAAATGTAAGATCTTTTTCTTAAAGTTAAAACCTTCCCACATAGCATTTTTAGATTGCAGAAAATTTGCAACAGTCTGTGACGTTTTATTTGAGATGACTAGGAGACCAGATGCCCTAACGAAATAAACATCGTTAATTGGAACCTCCAGATGCCTGCTATAACTTCACATGTCACTGATTCACCAAAACACCAGATGGTACATGTAAACAGTTTTAATCATGTAAATATCTGGAGAAAAAGTGCTGCGTAGAAATGTTATAAACTGAACTTGTTGGCTAAGATGAGTCAAGACCTCACGTGGGGTATCTAGGAGATAAACTGATCTCAGAAAAACAAGGCCCCGTAGAGAGGAGAGTATCTGCTCTGACACGACCCCAGACGGTCGAGTTCTCGGTCCTGCCGAAAGGAGCGTCTCGCTCCGAAAAAGATTAACTTTTTGCCGTGTAAATATTACGTGTGCTTGTTATGTGTGTGTCCCGTGTCGTCTAATAAAACTCTGAAAAAAAACGAACGCCAAGTTCTTTTAATTTCTAATTAAGAATCTTTCTTAAGTGAGTTCTTATACGACGGTACAGTTGGTTGTCAGAAGTTGGATGCGAGTTGTTCGAAAAAAGTTTGGGCACACACGCACACACAAAAAATTAGCTAGTTTTTAGTATAAGCCTGCACTTTAGGCCTGCACTTGTTACCCACGGAAGGAAGGATTAAGTGAAGATCATTCTTTTAAAAAGTAGAGAGCCGTCCTGATACTGGAAAAGAAAAATAAAGGAAAGTCCCCGTGTGTTGGAAGAAGAGAAAAACCGTGAAATTTTCCGTGCGGGAAAAGAGGAGGAGGTCAGGTTTCGGTTTGGGAAGAGAGGAAGACAGTTCGGATTTTCACCCCGGTCGGCTGAGAGAATCGGACATCGTCCAGAAGAGAAGGGTGTTGCTTTTCACCACCCCCTGCTGAAGGAAGGAAGAAGATCGTCATCGGAGGAAGGTGCTGTTGGTGATGAAAGGATTGCGGAAGAGTGGAAAAAAAGAAGATAATTCTGTGATTTTAGGGTGCCAAGGCCTGAAACAAAACTGTGATGGTAGAAGTGGATCTTCAGTGTTCCGTGCCTCTGGATATATGTGTTAGTGGACCTTAAGGTCAGAAAGAAAGTGTGTTCAGTGAGCCACCCGGCTGAAGAAAAAAGTAAATTACCGGTTAGTGTCTGAGCCTTCATTGGGTAAGTCACAATTTTGAATTTGGAGTTAATGTTTAGTGATTTTCAATTATTTAAAATTGCTGATTTTGTTGGGAAAATTCAAAAACGGGAATGACAAAAATTGAACAGGTACTAGTCATGGAAGTGAGTCAGTATTTACATATTGCTGTGTTATTGAAAGAAATTTTATGATTGATTGTGATTATTGTTAATATAATATATATATATATTTTTGTTGTATTAGTGTAGAGAAGTACCTTTTTATAGAGCAATTTTGTTTGAAAAAAAAAAGGGTTAGATATGGCTTTCCTGGGTAAAGGAAAAAAGGAACATATAAAAAAGTTAGTGGATGAATTGGAACTTGCCAGGACCGGAAACGAAACTCGGATTCAGTTAACGCACTTGGTGCTAGAATCTGAGGAGTATGAAGAAGAAATAGTACGGGCTCTGTATGAGACTATATTAGAGACAGCTAAGGAGGAATTAGAACGGGAAGAAAGTCAGCGCGCACGGTTACAAGCTATCGAGAGGGAGGACATGTTGCGTAAACAGACATGGGAGCGTGATCAAACCATTAGGAAGGAAAAATTGGAGCACGAGAAAGAATTAAAGGAATTAGAATTAAAAAATAAATTCGAGTTAGAAAAACTAAAAATCGAGAAAGGAATTGCCCCGTCTTCAGTAAATGCAAATAATATACATTCGCGTTCCCCTGAACAGAACTTAAAAAAATTAATCCCGGATTTTAATCCAGAAAAAACAGATATTAGCTTGTATTTGGTTCTGTTTGAACGCCAAGCTAAACGGGTTGGGATACCGAAGGAAAATTGGGTCTCTCATTTAATTGGGCTTCTGCCAGTAGACATTATTTCCATTATTGCCAGACAACCCGAGACAGAGTCAGAAGATTACGATAACGTAAAAGGTATATTGT
This sequence comes from Maratus speciosus, assembly GCA_963932465.1. Classification (NCBI taxonomy): domain Eukaryota; kingdom Metazoa; phylum Arthropoda; class Arachnida; order Araneae; family Salticidae; genus Maratus; species Maratus speciosus. The sequence goes on from OZ010787.1 coordinate 606,370,931, forward strand.
TAAAAAAATTTAAATTAAACCCAGAGAGTTTTCGGCAGAAATTTGTTAGCCACCAGAAGTCGCAATCTTTAAATTGGCAGGATTTCGGTTTCGAAATCCGAAATTATTTAAATGAATGGCTAGCAGGTTTAGGAATAACTTCTTTAGACGAACTAAAAGACCTTTTGGTCACCGATCAGATTAAACGGCGTGCGACGTTTGAAATGCGTGAACACTTCATTGACAAATGGCCACATCTTAAGACCGAAGCAGCGATAGTGGAATTATTGGATGGTTATGAGAGTGTCAGAGCGTCGTTTAAGAAAATCGGTACGCAGAGAATGGAAATACGCGTCCGAAATCGGATGAAAAACAGGTAGAAACGAAGAATGAAACTCTCCTCCCTGGTGCGTCAGCCCAACGCGGTACCATGAGTCGGGAGAAAGCATTTGAAAAAATAGTGGAGCGTAGATGTTTACATTGCAACTCCAGGAACCATTTGCGGAATTTTTGTCCAGAATTAAGTAAACATTCGGGATCGCGGAATACGAGTGAAGATATTGAAACGGGAGTGAAAGCTAGAGTAAGCTATGTAGGAGTGGAGAAGTTAAATTCTAGATGTGTCTGTGTTAGATCGAATATGGTATCAAAAGTGGCGAGACATGAAACATGAAAACACAAAAGAATTATGGCTGAATAAGACAACTGTAACAAAACTGCTTTTTCCAGCATGAACTATATTTGATGTGTGTGCTTCTTACATTAGTAGTTTCTGTAGCTGAAAATGCAAGATCTTTTTCTTAAAGTTAAAACCTTCCCACATAGCATTTTTAGCTTGCAGAAAATTTGCAACAGTAAGCTCAGCGTGACAAGACTGAAAGTTCATAACAAGACTGCAGCAAGATAACGCAAACGCCAAAGTCACCACACTCTGAACTTGCAGCTAACTTGTTATGCAAGTTAAATTAATATTATATCAAATTTATTGCAAACTAACAGCAAGCAAGTAATCAAAAATACTGCAAACTTACTGCAAAGTAGTAATCTTTCTAGGTCACACTATAAGTTTAACCCCTTCGAAGGGGTCCATAGACCTGATCAAGTCTATTGATGCGAAAGCGCCGTCAGAAGGTGCATGCATCGGTTTTATCACCTTAAACAAGTATAGGTAATATTTGTACTTTTCACTTCGAGCCTTTTTTGGTATTTAATAAGTATAGCGTTTAGAAAAAGCAGTGCCTACCGAATACAATTTCTGCACTTTCTGCGTATGTGTTGGTTGTCTATTCTCTCAACAGAGGGATTTTTTGCTTTCGTCACTTTCGTGAATTAAAGACAGTCTTGCATCAGTTTCACAACAAACTACTCATGCAAGTGGGTGATGGTATACTTTGCGGGAAATTTGCCGCGAATTTCTCAATTCAAATTTGTCACGGGAAGATAATATCAGAAAAAATCAAACTTGCTGCTAATGTTCATGCTATTTGGTTTATCTCAAAAAATCCCATGGGGAACGCGGCGGATCGCATGAACGGTTCATGAGATTGGCACTTATATGAAATCATTAACCAATATCTATTGCAGCACAAGTTCTTAATTCAATGGCAAGAAATTACACATGGAAATTGCTATTTTAAACTTAACCACTTGATCCTAACTTTATTGTAGGCAAATGTAATGTAATACGAAACTTGATTTAACCCATTCGCTGCCCAAACTATAAAGTAAGAATTTTCAAATTTTTTGTTAAAAGTCGTTTTCTACCACAAATTCAGAAAGGTAAATTTCGCTTTACTAATGCAGCGAAATTTCTGCCAATAAATGAGGCAATTTTTTTTAATTCTAAAATAGTGGTGACAAAGTAATTAATAAATTAAAGCTACGAGTATACTCGTGGATGACAGCGAATGGGTTAATTAAATCTAACTCTTCAGCATGCGCTCAGCTTTTTACATCACAGTGAATCTTTTTCATTTGTAAATATTATTGTAACTTCAATGTACTATTAGTTGCAGTTATAGAGATTGGCCTTACATTTTTTATCCATGCTTTTTTTTAAATTAAGAAATTAAATAAGGATATACCTAAATTCTTAAAGTTACTCGAAATACTTCTATTATACCTACACAGTCAAGACAAGATTGCAAGGGACTGGTAAAAAGCTCCATTTTAGACAGGCTTCCATAGAAAGAAATGTAATTAATTATGCTTCTAAGAAACACTACCTCAATATGATCTATTCTTCGTTTCGCAGGGATTCTGAAACTCTTCCGTTTTGACAGGATTCCGTTATACAAAGATTTCGCTTTCACAGGTTTCACTATGCTTCACTAAAGAACGATGGCAATCCCCTTTCAGACAGGTTTTCAGCAAATTTAATTGTATCGCAATTCATATTAAGATCATGTAACGCTTCCGTTAAAGAAAGGATTCTGTTATAGACAATTACTATTTTGACAAGCTTTATTCTTTTCATATGACATAAATAGGTATATTTATATAAATACACAAAACTTGTAAAAATGGAACCTGCCTACGAAGGAATTCTGTCTTAAACAGAAATGTTCCATAGTGCTACGGATAAGAATACTATACAAATACACCTGATAACACCAAAACCTGTGTAAAACGGAATTTTCAGCAATATTTACGATTTCATCTTGACAGGTTTTACTATATATATCTATATAACCTGAAGGAAAAATTCTGGACCCCCCCCCCCCCCCGAAACGAAATCCTGGCTACGCCACTGCTAATGTGCCCGCCGGTTCTGCATGTATGTGCATAACGCGATAACTTGATAGAAACATCCGATTTGCTTCAATTTTTTTCTAGGTTCATTCTGATAAGGCGCTTCCCTGATTAAATTTGGAGGTTCATTAGTTAAGTATAAAGGGGAGAAAGGGGGGGGGGCACCCCCCCTTAATTTAGATAAATGGGTTATTCCTGCAGAAATATTCGATTTGCTCCAAATTTGGTATACCGGTTTATTATGCTAAGGAGCTGCCTTGATTACATTTGGAGGTTTATTAGTTAAGTATAAACGGGGAGAAGGGGCCTAGCCCCCCTTAATTTAGATAAATGGGTTTTTCATGCAGAATTATTCGATTTGCTCCAAATTTGGTATACCGGATTATTATGTTAAGGAGCTTCCCTTATTATATTTGAAAGTTCATTAGTTAAGTATAAAGGGGAAAAAGGGGGCTATCTCCCCTTAATTTAGATAAGTGGGGTTTTCATGCAGAATTATTAGATTTGCTTCAAATTTGATATACCGGTTTATTCCGATATGGCGCTTCCTTCATTAGATTTGGAGGTTCATTGGTTAAGTATAAAGGGGGACAAGTCCTCTCCCCTTAATTTAGATAAATGGATTTTCATACAGAATTATCCAATTTACTTTAATTCTTTTTTCTATGTTCATTCTGATAAGGAGCTTTCCTGATTAGATTTGGAAGTTCATTAGTTAAGTATAAAGCGGGGGAAGGGGGGTTAGACCCCTTAATTTATCGGTAAGATTTTTTTTAATGCAGAATTATCTGATTTGCTTCAAATTTGGTATACCTGTTTATTATGTGAAGGAGCTTCCCTGATTAGATTTGGAGGTTCATTGGTTAAGTATAAAGGGGGGGGGGGAACGGGATTTAATCCCCTTCCATTAATTTTTTTAGGGGCATTATTCCTTGAAATGAGAGTATAATATACAATTAGTGTGAATAGCCTGTGAGCTCAATGCCATCAGTTTAACTGGACACTTTTTTTCTTTTTATTACAATTGTCAATCGTCATACGTACATGTATCTGAATATTAAAGAATATGTATTTGCCCATTTTTTTTATAACAATACTAATAAAAGAAAGTTTCGCTCTATCCCTCTCTCTCTGTGTGTGTGTGTGTGTGCGATGGCTAGCAAAATCTACGGCACGTACGAGGCTTCTTTTTTTTTGTGTGTGTGTGAAGACAGTCCAAGGCCTCTCCTAACGCAACCGGGAATTGGAATTTTGATGTTATTAAATAGTCGAGATATTAATTAATAAAAAAAGGAAAGTGAACTATAAAAGGAAAAGTGCCCAGTTAAACTGATAGCATTGAGCTCACAGAATAGTTACACTAATTGTATATTATACTCTTATTTCAAAGAATAATGCCCTAAAAAAAAATGAAGGGGGATTAGCCACCGTTTACCCCCTTTATACTTAACCAATGAACCTCCGAATCTAATTAGGGAAGCTCCTTAACGTAATAAACCGGTATACCAAATTTGAAGCAAATCAGATAAGTCTACATGAAAAAACCATATCGCTAAATTAAGGGGGGTTAACCACCTTTCCCCCCTTTATACTTAACTAATGAACCTCCAAATCTAATCAGGAAAGCTCCTTATCAGAATGAACATAGAAAAAAAATTAAAGTAAACTGGATAATTCTGCATTAAATCTATTTATCTAAAATAAGGGGGGGGGGGGTACTTGCCCCACCCTTTCCCCTTTTATACTTAACCAATGAACCTCCAAATCTTATGAAGGAAGCACCATATCGGAATAAAACGATATATCAAATATGAAGCAAATCGAATAATTCTGCATAAAAACACATTTATCTAAATTAAGGGGAGGAGACTAGCCCCCTTTTCCCACCTTCATACTTAACCAATGAACCCCTTAAATAAATCAGGGAAGTGCCTTATCAGAATGAACCTAGATAAAAAAATTTGAAGCAAATCGGATTTTTCTATCAAGAGTTACGCACATACCTACGTACATATATACATACAGAACGGGCGGGAACATTAACACAGGTCTGTGAAGTTGGCCCCCTGACTTTATGGAATTTAAAAACTGAAAACACCCATCGTTTGAGCGACAAAAATTTTCGTTTCAGCGACAAACTGAAAAAAGTTATAAACAAATTAAAATTCAGGAACATCGTTTTGTGAAGTTGGCCTCCCGACTTTATGGGATTTGAAAACTGAAAGCACCATTCGTTTGAGCGTCGTTTGAGCGCGTTTGAGCGACAAAAATTTTCGTTTGAGCGACAAACTGAAAAAAGTTATAAACAAAAGAAAAATCGGAGGGGTCCACATTTTGTGAAGTTGGCCCCCCGACCTTTTCGTATTTAAAAACCGAATACAGCATACGTTTGAGCGTCGTTTGAGCGCGTTTGAGCGACAAAAATTTTCGTTTGAGCGACAAATTGAAATAAGTAATAAGCAAAAGAAAAATCGAAAGGGTCCACATTTTGTGAAGTTGGCCCCCGACCTTTTCGGATTTAAAATCTGAATACAGCATACGTTTGAGCGTCGTTTGAGCGTGTTTGAGCGACAAAAATTTTCGTTTGAGCGACAAACTGAAAAAAGTTATAAGCAAAAGAAAAATCGGAGGGGTCCACATTTTGTGAAGTTGGCCCCCCGACCTTTTCGGATTTAAAATCAGAATACAGCATACGTTTGAGCATCGTTTGAGCGTGTTTGAGCGACAAAAATTTTCGTTTGATCGACAAACTGAAAAAAGTTATAAGCAAAAGAAAAATTGGAAGGGTCCACATTTTGTGAAGTTGGCCCCCCGACCTTTTCGGATTTAAAATCTGAATACAGCATACGTTTGAGCGTCGTTTGAGCGCGTTTGAGCGACAAAGATTTTCGTTTGAGCGACAAACTGAAAAAAGTTATAAGCAAAAGAAAAATCGGATGGGTCCACATTTTGTGAGGTTGGCCCCCCGACCTTTTCGGATTTAAAATGACTTTATGGAATTTAAAAACTGAAAACACCCTTCGTTTGAGCGCGTTTGAGGACAAAAATTTTCGTTTGAGCGACAAACTGAAAAAAGTTATAAACAAATTAAAATTCAGGAACATCGTTTTGTGAAGTTGGCCCCCAGACTTTATGGGATTTGAAAACTGAAAACACCATTCATTTGAGCGTCGCTTGAGCGCGTTTGAGCGACAAAAATTTTCGTTTGAGCGACAAACTGAAAAAAGTTATAAACAAAAGAAAAATCGGAGGGGTCCACATTTTGTGAAGTTGTCCCGCCGACCTTTTCGGATTTAAAATCTGAATACAGCATACGTTTGAGCATCGTTTGAGCGCGTTTGAGCGACAAAAATTTTCGTTTGAGCGACAAACTGAAAAAAGTTATAAGCAAAAGAAAAATCAGAGGGGCCTGCATTTTGTGAAGTTGGCCTCCCGACCTTTTCGGATTTAAAAACCGAATACAGCATACGTTTGAGCGTCGTTTGAGCGACAAAAATTTTCGTTTGAGCGACAAACTGAAAAAAGTTATAAGCAAAAGAAAAATCAGAGGGGCCTGCATTTTGTGAAGTTGACCCCCCGACCATTTCGGATTTAAAATCAGAATACAGCATACGTTTGAGCGTCGTTTGAGCGTGTTTGAGCGACAAAAATTTTCGTTTGAGCGACAAACTGAAAAAAGTTATAAGCAAAAGAAAAATCGGAGGGGTCCACATTTTGTGAAGTTGGCCCCCCGAACTTTTCGGATTTAAAATCAGAATACAGCATACGTTTGAGCGTCGTTTGAGCGTGTTTGAGCGACAAAAATTTTCGTTTGAGCGACACACTGAAAAAAGTTATAAGCAAAAGAAAAATCGGAAGGGTCCACATTTTGTGAAGTTGGCCCCCCGACCTTTTCGGATTTAAAATCTGAATACAGCATACGTTTGAACGTCGTTTGAGCGCGTTTGAGCGACAAAGATTTTCGTTTGAGCGACAAACTGAAAAAAGTTATAAGCAAAAGAAAAATCGGAGGGGTCCACATTTTGTGAAGTTGGCCACCCCCCGACCTTTTCGGATTTAAAATGACTTTATGGAATTTAAAAACTGAAAACACCCTTCGTTTGAGCGTCGTTTGAGCGCGTTTGAGCGACAAAAATTTTCGTTTGAGCGACAAACTGAAAAAAGTTATAAGCAAAAGAAAAATCAGAGGGGCCTGCATTTTGTGAAGTTGGCCCACCGACCTTTTCGGATTTAAAAACTGAATACAGCATACGTTTGAGCGTCAGAAATATTTGTTTGAGCGACAAACTGAAATAAGTTATAAGCAAAAAAAAAATCGGAGGGGCCTGCATTTTGTGAAGTAGACCCCCTGACCTGTTTGGATTTAAAAACTGAAGACAGCATACGTTTGAGCGTCCTTTGAGCGCGTTTGAGCGATAAAAATTTTCGTTTGAGCGGCAAATTGAAATAAGTTATAAGCAAAAGAAAAATCGGAAGGGTCCACATTTTGTGAAGTTGGCCCCCCGACCTTTTCGGATTTAAAAACTGAATACAGCATACGTTTGAGCGCGTTTGAACGACAAAAATTTTCGTTTGAGCGACAAACTGAAAAAAGTTATAAGCAAAAGAAAAATCGGAGGAGCCTGCATTTTGTGAAGTAGGCCTCCTGACCTGTTCGGATTTAAAAACTGAAGACAGCATACGTTTGATTGTCGTTTGAGCGACAAAAATTTTCGTTTGAGCGACAAACTGAAAAAAGTTATAAGCAAAAGAAAAATCTGAGGGGTCTACATTTTGTGATATATATATATATACGAAATTTGTATAAAAAATTTAAAAGGAAAACTGAACCAAATGCATTAAACTTTACAAATAGATAAAAATATTCATCTACAATACGAAATTGCAAATGAATAAGAAAAAAGAACTGTTCTCTTAGGCTTTTTTCATCCTCCACTGAGAAAAAAATATTGTTCTGGCATCTAGAATCTAAATTGTTGATCTAGAAAAAATAGTTCCATGTCATCCTTATAAATTCTAGTTCCCTTTGCTAGAGAGTTCTAAAGTCTCCTACTAGAATTCAAGAGCGTTTTCCTATATTCTCATTGTCAAACTTATTTAAAAATCCCTGCAAATAGATGCGAATACAATAGGTTAGTTTTAGTAACTATAATTCTTGTTTATGAAACCATTCCAGAAATTAAGGGATAATTTCTCGCTATTGAAACGATTCATTATAGTTTCGTCACCTAGAAAACAAGAGCCTAGAAATTCTAGATAATTTCGTCTATTCAGCTTAGTTGTTTACCCTATTCGCATAGTTCGGAAATTCGGAAATCTATATTCTAGTTTAGGAATACAGAAAATGATTACCTATTCATTCTAGTTGAAGGCGGTATATTATTTCTCAGTGTCCCATTCCAAAAGTATCATGTGCATGTCTATGCCTTTGCCTTCTATCTTTTAAATCACTTCCGTGTAGGAGAATCACTACTTTTTTTCAAGGTCAGTCTCTATTTTGAGACACTGTCCACTGTGGATAACTACCAAATGTTAAGGAGCCCTCAGTGTGACTTTTCTATTAGATAAAGAAAATTCCAAGAAAGATGATTGTTTCCGCTGAGCAGCGTTGAGCTTCCTTCCTTTCTTTTTTTTCCGTCTTGCCATGGGCGATGACTGCTCGGGGCAATAAAAACAAACGGGATGGGGAATGCATAAAGTAAAATTCTTAGTAGAACCCTTTTTCCCCCCATATATCAACCTCATTTAGCCTATACAAAAAAAAAAAAAAAATGTTTAAAAAGATTAAAATACAATTCGTTTCTTTTGGTTCCGTTTTCAAGGTTTTAATGAATCAATGTTTAACAAAACTGATTACGTAGTTCAGTTTTATATATTTTAAATTTAAAAATAAGTTTTCTGTTAGATACTTAGAAAAATTCTTTTCGTAAATTTACTTTGTGGTGGAGAACGGAAGGGGGAGGGTTCCAAAATCCATGCTCGCCCCGAGCGCCAAAAAGGCCAGTTTCGGCCCTGAATCCTATTCTGAGCGATAAAGATTTCTGTTTGAGCAGAAAAAGAAGAAAAGTTTTGCTGTCTTTTCAATCCCTTAACAATTTCTTTATGTACAAGTTGAATATAATTTTTAAATGAAATACTTTTTATGCCAGAAAAAAAAACTTTCTTTTTACAAACTTTCTGTACTTAATTTTTTAAAAGTCTAAGGAAAAGTTTAAACTTAGAAATTATTTAAGGCTTTCTTTTGTTTTTTCATACGGCAAAATATATACTTACAGAAACTTTCCGAATTACGTTCATCTTAGATTTTAATAAATTTTTATGTAATTTTAAACATTGCGGAAATTTATGATTTTAATCAATGATTTTTTTTTATTAGTTGATTAAAATCACGATTTAATCGCTGATTTAAATCATTTGATTAAAACCGTTGACACCCTAGTATTTATATATGTATATATGTTACGAATTTTTTTTTAATTGGTTTTGTAATTCGAGTGTTATTTCCTACAACTAAATAAAAATTTCTTCTTAATAACATCAATATTAAGATTGGACCGTGTAATACATATTTGTGTACTAGACAGTTTAATGAAGTTTATACTTGTTTTTATTTATAAAATTTTATAAATAACTGTGTATATTTATAAAAAAAATCAATACTTTTGAAATACTTATATTAAGATATTTTGAATTAGTTGAATATTTTATAAATTTTTTTATTCTTTTTTATTAAAAAAGTTTTACATTTATTTGTATGTTTAATATAAAATGTATAATTTTTGTTGTTTGATTAACAATAATATTTAAATAATATATATTTTAGTATATATGATGATTAATTTATATTTTTAAATTAATTAATTGTATCAGCTACGTATAGTTTTCAATATATTCATAACATTTAACTACTTAATTTTATTCGTTCTTACTTCTTTCTTAATAAATTTAAACGGAATACTATGAAGTATTAAAAATTCTGATATAATTATGACCATACAGTTTTAATTTGTTAAATTCAAATTCAAATGATTTTGAATCATGTTTTAAAAGTTTATTTAAAATCACTCTTTTTCTTTTAGAAATACATTTCGGAATAATATATAAAACATATGTATTTAAAAATCCTTTTTTATACTGTTGAAATTTGTTTACTATTACTTCAAATTTTATGTAAAACTACTGTAAATATTATTATTATTTTTTTTAATCTCTTCAATTGCAGTTTAAGATTTAGTGAAATTGTGTTACTATTTCTATCTGATTTGAAATAAGTCGTCCGAGATAGATGCCCGAGGGCTCCAATTTAAAGAAGACCTGGAAAAAAAAATTAACATAAATAATTTCTTTATATAGAAATTTAAAATGCACCATTGTATTCGTATTATGTTCAGTAAAACGAAAGAGAAAAAAGAAAAAAGGTCTTTTGCATTTTTACATTAAAAAGCTATGTTAGAAATCCAGTTTGATCTTATTTGCTATAATATTGTTAATAAAATATTTGATCGCCAATTGTGTATGTTTTTTGTACATTAATGAGTTTATTATAATTTAATGATGAACTGGAAATTGAAATTTATTAATAAACAGATTAAATAATACACAAAGTATTCAGAAACTTTGACATTCTAATACGATTGTGCAAAATGATTGTAGTTTCCAATAATTTTTTAATCCACTGGCACTAATGTCTGGATATTAATCTCAAAAGAACTAAATGCTGCGGCTCATGAAAATAATGTCATATTTAAAGAAAACGTGTATGAAATCTAATGAGATTGGAAAAAAAAATGATAGGAAGACAATAATATCGTTTTTTCTTCATACTATTATACTCAACATGCAGGACTATAGAGTAAGTGTCTTATCTATAAGCCCTGTTACAAACACCTGCAAAAGCGAGTATCAGCTATCGTTTTCGGCATGATTTTTAAAAATGTCCGGTGTTTCCTAAAATAAGAGCTGCGTGACTAAATTTATGGCTCATGCAGGAACCGCTACCCACTTGGTTCATTACTTTCTATGTCAAACTATAGTATATTTTACTCATCTTTGGTAGAAACCGAAAGGGGGAAGTTAAAAGGGGATGTATGAAATTTAGCAGGGTGTCAACTTTAGTTCTAAATCCCGACTATGAAAACAAAAGTTTAACTCCTTTTCCATTGATATTATGTTCTTAAATTTAAGAGGGGAAAGGAGGGGGGGAGGAGTAGAATAGGTTTTTATAGATTGACCGAACTTTGCGGGCATTTGCGTTGACATATTAATGGTTTTATTGCCTATTTCATCATTTAGTATCATTTGAGTATA